>PVIY010021612.1:14658-42269 GCA_004026745.1 Myrmecophaga tridactyla | reverse complement strand
ATCTCCTCTCGAATTTAGAGATAAGGAACCCGAAGCCCAGAGAAGTCAGCAGTGACAGACATGACAGATCCAGGCCGAGGCCAGGGCTCTTTCTAGGCATTAATTAAACAAACAAACACTCATTGCATGCTTGCTCTTGCCTGATAGCATGCATCAGACACCTAAAGCAGATTGAAGTCCCGCTCTCTGGAGTTTACATGCTAGGGACGTAAGCGCTGGGCTTCCCTCTTCTCCTTTTGTGCTTTTGGGAGAGCGCTTGACAGTACTTTGGGAGGGATTTTTTGAAGCCACCTCAAGGGCATGCTGTCACACGGGTTATTATACCTGGAGTGTTGAGATCAGATACACCCAGCGCAGTTGCGAGACTTTGAGTGGATAAGGAGGCTGTTTGCTCCTCGGTGCTGCCTGGCGGCAAAGGCATTTGCATATCCAAAGCACAGAGGAACAATGCGGAGGTTTATAAACCAAGAAATTCACCTTCCTTAGCGGTTGTTCCGTTCTGATAGATTTAATTGCCTTGAGTCTGGCAGTTCAGTCTCTCTCCTCTGCCTCTCCCAGCACCCCCTACGCCACTAAATGTAATGTAAAGACAGAAGCACTAGTGTAATTTCTACATAATCTCTACAGCATGCATTCCGTGGCTTGGTGTGAGGGTTCTCAAAGCATCTCAGTTTTTCTAATAATTTGGTTTCAGTGGCTATGATTACTTCACAAGTAATCTGGCACATTTTCTGCCGGGACAGTTTTGTACATCTTTTGCTAAAACCATTCCCCACCCTACCCCCCACCCACTCTGATCCAATTTTCTTAGAACTGTAAATTTTCTATTCCTCTCATGTCACAAATTCCATTTTATTCATCCATTGATTCATTTCATCTAACAAAAATTGAAGAACCTGCTATGTGCCATACACTGTGCAAAGGCACTGGGGCTGCAACAGGGAATGAGGACCCAAAGAGATCATCCCTTTCCTCATAAAGTTTCACACAGCCCGAACGAACGAACAAACAAGTAAGTGCTGTGAAGGACCTAAACAGAGGGTGCATGCAGAGAACAAAGGAGGTGCTATTGCAGAACGAGTGTTCCGAGAGACCCCAGGGATGGGAAGCATTGAAGCTGAGACCCAAGGAGAAGAGGCAGCCATTTCTACATCAGAGGGAAGAGGGCTCTGAATCAAAAGCAAAGGCAGCATAATTGCACCCAGGAAAGAAAGGGCCCTGCCTGGTTATGGAGCTGAAAGAAGGCCTGTGTGGGTGGAGAAAAGTGAGCATGAGGCGAGGCCAGAGAGGTACGTAGGACAAACCATTTGGGAGTCTTGCAGGCCAAGGAAGGAAGTTTGGATTTTGTTCTGAGAGCAGCAGGAAGCCACTGACAGGATAAAAACAGGAATTGAGTGATCTGGTGCGTATGGGAGGGGTGGGTTTTTGGGAGGGGGAGCTGATCATTTTAAATTTTAACCTACATTAACAATCCAAGCATATTGTCTTTACTTTTTTTTGTTCTGTGTTTTGCAAATGGAGGTAGTGCTTCACTGTGCTTTTCAGATTTCAGGAAATGTTTTGAGTAATCCCTTCAGACACTTCCCTCAGGTAAGAGAAAGAATCCACCACTTGACATGGACAATTGTAGAGATTAATAATTTCAGAAATGGATTCTGAATTTATAGATAGGATTTGCTAGTCAAAGATTTTTACCATCATCATGTCACGGACTCCAACCAATTATGTAACTTTCCAACCTTAAAATTCTATGACATTAAAAAAATCTGAGAAAACTTTAACTTAACAAAGTCACTACTTTTCAATAAAATGATCAGCCTCATTCTACAACGTGTAGTAGAAAGTGGGTGCAAGTCCTGCCTTGTTAAAAGATCACTTCTGGTTTGTGCATCTGGTTTGTCTATCACAAAATGATCTTGAACTCTAAATAGTTAGGATTATTTAATTGGCTCATATTTTTAGTGCATGTTGTGCATAAACTACTATTGGCTATCCCTTAAAAAAACAAACAAACATTTTTTGAAAAGTTTTCATTTTTTGGGGGGTGTATGTATACCACATGGCAGGCAGGTATTCTACCACTGGACTACCCGCACATTCAAAAGCTTTTGATTTAACAAATAAACAATTCAGTCAAACGTATCTTTTCACTTCTTTTATTCAAAGATGCTGCCATAGTAGCTTTCTCACGCTGTGGTGAAGTAGTTGTTTGAATTATTTCACTTCATTTTCCTCATTTACAATCATGTCACTTTGATAGAACTTCTAGAGGAATAGGAAAGAGCATTCCCAAAACCTGTAAAGCTTTAGTTCTGTTAAATAAAGACATTCCACACTGTGCCAGTTTGAATCTGTGGTGTATCCCAGAACAGCCATGTCCTTTAATCCTCATTCAATATTGCTGGGTGGGATCTTTTTTGTCATTTCCATGGAGATGTGACCCACCCAATTGTGGGTGGTAACTTTTAATTAGACGGTTCCAAGGAGATGTGTCTCCACCCATTCAAGGTGGGGTTGCTTACTGGAGCCTTTTAAGAGGGGACCATTTTGGAAAAAGCAAGATTGCCACCAGAACCAAGAGAGCCACCAGAACCAACAGAGCCCCACATAGCCAGAGATCTTTGGAGATGAAGAAAGAAAACACCCCTGGGGAAGCCATTGAAGAAGCCTGGGAGAGAAAGCTAGCAGACGTCACCATGTGCCTTTCCAGCTGAGAGAGAAACCCCGAACCTCATCGGCCTTCTTGAACCAAGTTATCTTTCCCTGGATGCCTTACTTTGAATATTTTTTTAGGCTTGCCTTAATTTGGACATTTTCATGGCTTTAGAACTGTAAACTTCCAACTTAATAAATTCCCTTTTTTAAAAAAAAACCATTCAATTTCTAGTATATTGCATTCCTGCAGCTTAAAAACTAAAACACACATTTACCTTTCCTGCTGTGAAATGGCTGCTGAATATACTTTGGAGACTCTATGGAGGAAAAAGTTAATTTCTTTGTCTTCTAGTTTTCAGGATGTATAGAAAGAACAATCAGACTAATCACTGAGAAGTATTGTCTGGGTTCCCCACCGACTCTCAGCTGTTTTTCTCTATTTGTTTTTCTTGATCCAAACTAGGAACAAAGCTAAACAAAGTAGCACTATCAACTTCCTAAGACCAAAATCACCTTTGTCTGGGTTTCACTGCAGTGGTAAAAGATGGAAAATGAGGAACAAATGAAGTGTTGCATAGAATTGACCTCAATGTATTCACTAGAAATGAAGTTAATAATTCTAATGATATTGGCAGAGGTCTTGAAAAGAAATTGCTAAACAGGAATTTATATAAAATATTCGGTAACATTATTTAATGACAATACTATTTGGGGGAGTAGAAGAAGGGAGACAATTGAAAGGGTGAGTCAATGATATATTCTATCTGAATTACTTTATAGATTATTCTAAGCATCTACTGTGGTTAAAAAAATATCCCCAAACCCTTTGGCTTAAAACAACTGATTATATTCTCTCTTGGTTTTCTGGGTCGACTGAGCAATATTTTGAAGTTCTTGTTTGGAGTTTCTTATGAGAATGTGGTCAGATGTTGGCTGAGGCTATAGTTATTTTGAAGCTCGACTAGGCAGCATATCCAAGACGGCTCAACCGCATGAGTGGCCGCCCATGCTGGCTGTCATCTCGGAGCTCAGGTGGGACTGTTGACCGAAGCACCTACATATGGTCTCTCCATATAGCTTGGTCTTCTCATTGCATGGAGGTCCCTAGGTTCCCAAAGGAAGTTCTCAAGAGGGAGCATTCTAAGAGGACAGAGTGAAGACGCACGGGTTTGGCTTCTGTGTTAGTTAGATTCAGTTGTCAACTTGGCCAGGTGAGCATACCTAGTTTTGTTGCTGCGGACATAAGCCAATGGTAGGTGAACCTCACCTGTTGCTAATTACATCTGCAGTCGGCTAGGAGGCGTGTCTGCTGCAATGAGTGACGTTTGACTTAATTGGCTGGTGCTTAAATGAGAGAGCTCAACATAGCACAGCCTAAGCAGCTCAGCATTCCTCATCTCAGCACTCGCAGCTCAGCCCAGGCCTTTGGAGATGCAGAAAGAAGTCACCCCGGGGAAAGTTGTTGGAACCCAGAGGCCTGGAGAGAAGACCAGCAGAGATCATTCTGTGCCTTCCCACATAAGAAAGATCCTCAGTGGAAAGTTAGCTGCCTTTCTTCTGAAGAACTAACAAAATAAATCCGCTTTTATTAAAAGCCAATCCGTCTCTGGTGTGTTGCATTCTGGCAGCTAGCAAATTAGAACAGCTTCTTATAACATGTCCTCAGAAATCATGCAACAAACACTGCTTTCTCTTCTTTCTCTTGTTCATAGCAGTCCAGGGCCCACACAGATTCAAGGAAGTAAAGAAATAGATTCCACCTCTTAATGGGGTAGTGAAAAGATAACATTGCAAAAGACCCCCTTGGGAGGAAGATATTGTTGCAGCCGAAGTTTGGAAAATACAACCTGGCACAGAAGTTTAAGATTATACGTCCTGTTAATTGCACTTCAGTTGCAACATATTGAGAAAGGCAGAGAGAATATAAAGACAATTTAAGAAATTGTAGCTTGGCAAAATAAATGCATTCAGTTGTAGGAACAAAATCCCCCCACGCTAATATCCAAATATGGCAGTGTTTTGTGAAACTTTCATGTGGGTGATATTGCAATGTGCATTACCTCCTGATGGTTACCACACTCTGGCAATGCTGAACCCCATAGCATCTAGCACTCCATTCGTAGTGACTCCGTGTACTGTCATAACATGCCAGAATTCTTCTCTTCCTGACTGTTGAGAAAACTCTACCCCTTACTTTCAGATGGTGACTTTCTCTCAGGGAATCCTCTTTTTACCACCTTTAAAAACTCACATTTTCCTGCCGAGGCCTCACTACTCTCCAATCTTGTTAAAGTTGGTGGCGTTTCCTTTAGTCCTGGCAAATCCAATTGCAGACTTTCCTCTGTACTTTTGGTGAAAGTGAACAGAGGCAGTGGAGACACATCCACAGTGACCTGACCCCTCCAGCTCCCGGCTCCAGCCTTCAGGATGACTTCCATGCCAGCAATGACTTTATTGCTATGTCCTAAAATATGAAGTGTCCGCATAGGGCTGGAGGATCTCAGTAAAATGGTTAAGGCTATATTGAAGTACAGTCATGATGAAAAAGGATGCTTCTCTACTGCAGACTTCAGGTATATTATCTTGTCCTATTTTGTGGTGGGGAAAACCAAAGTATCCAAAAGTTTACCATTATATTAAGGACTCTGCTATTTCTTGTTTGTTTGTTTGTTTTTTTTTTTTTTTTGTGATCCTGTGTTCTATACTGGCTTAATTAAAACCCAACCTATAGGCAGAATTAGTTTACTGCCAAAGAGATAGTAAAGTGATCGTTTCAATAGCAGTAGGGATTTACAGCTCATGTGAGTCAATGATCCAGATCAACCTGAAATTAAATGACTGAACATGGGTTCTCTTACCTCTAATGCATTCTACTGTATTTGCTCCATTATCAGCAGTCTTCCTTTTGTGATTTAAGATTCATTAAAATACATAGGAAAAAAAATTAACACTGGCTAAAGTTAGGATTGCTGGATAAGATACAGAATGCCTGCTAAATAAAATTTATAATGAACAACAAATAATTGTAGTATAAGTATGTCCCAAATGTTGTATGGGGGCCTACAGATATTGCATGGGACATGGGAAAAAGTATAAATGTTCATCTTACTTCATATACCAAATAAGTTCCACTTGGTTCACTAAATTAAATGTAAGTAATTAAATACAAAGAGAAGAAAATATACAGGGAAATATATCCAATCCTATGACAGGGAGGCACTTTACAGGAATTAATGCAAAAGAAATAAAAGCCTTTGTTTTAAACCTGGCTGCTAAAACAAATACCATGCAGTGGGTTGGCTTAAAAAGCAAGCATTTATTGACTCATGGTTTTGAGGCTAGAAGTCCAGAATCAAGGTGTTAGCAAGGTGACCCTTTCTCCCAGGTGACCGGCATTCTGGGGCTGGCTGCCAGTGATTCTTGGCTTTTCTGTCATATGGCACTGCCTATGGCAGCCCGTCCTGGCTTCTCCCTCGGATATGTATTTTAAGATGAGAACTCCTGCTGCTGAGTGGAACAGGCATTGAAGGAAGGCAAGTGTGCCAACAGGTAGACCTGTTAGGAGGTCATTGAAGTAGTCCAGAAATGAGATGACAGTGGCCTGGGAAAGATGGCCAGATGGAAAGACACACGGAAGGTGGCTCCAGCACCCATCTCTTCATCTCAGGGAGCACCGACGTCTGAGTCCAGCCACACACACACACACACACACACAGTTTCGTTGACAACCTCCTCACTGGCAGCAATGGAGGTGAAGGGGGGTTTGGAAAGTTAATGGAAAAATACTGAACTTCCTTATGGATTTTTTTTCCGGTACATAAGAGTTTATGTTTATAAATGTGAATGAGAAGAACTGGATTCTTCTATGATTGTTAAGGTAAAAGGGATGCAAAAACGAACGAAGTAGCTTGTTCTAGGGTATAGATAATATTGGAGCCCCAAAGATTTTCAGTGTCCTAGTTGCTACTCCTCATCCAGTATGCTGCTACCTGGATCCTACAACAAGAGGGAGAACCACCAGCCTTTGCTCAATATTCCACTCCATATAATTTTATTCATCTGGTGCGAAATTGTCCCAGGGATGATATCCCATCTGTAGCTACAATTGTGAAAATTCAACATTAAAAGTTATGGTTGCAATTTCCCTAGAGGCCACAAGGGGCGCATAATATTCTCTGACAGCCTGCCCGTGTCACTGGCTCCCCTGTGCCTCTGTCTGGGCCGCACTTTGACTCCTCTGCTATTCTCTGTGTTTATGTTTTTTTAAAATCTCTTCTGTGTTTCTTTTCCTTTTTTTCTCCCCCGTCTTTGCATTATTTATTTATTTATTTTTATTAGAGCATGTTTGCAGAAAAATAATGCAGAAAATACAGTTCCTATGGACTCCCTCTCACACACACACAATTTTCCTTATTATCCCTTTGCATTAATTAGCACAGAATCTTTGTTACAATTGATGAAACAATGCTCTAATTATTCTATTAATTACAGTCCATAGTTTACATTGGGGATCAGTGTGCTGTACAGTCCTATGGTTTTTTCCCTTCAAATTTTTATTCTAGAAACATACGCAACCTAAAATTTCCCCTTTTAACCACATTCAAATGTATAAGTCAGTGCTGTTAATTACATTCACATGCTGTGCTCCCATCACTACCATCCATTACCAAACCCTATTCATCATCCCAAACAGAAACTCTGTAGCAATTAAGCATTAACTCTCCATTCCCTACTCCCACCGCAGCCCCTGGGAAGCTGTATTCTAGTTTCTGACTCTGTGGATTTGTTTATTCTAATTATGTCATATCAATAGATCACATTTTGCACCACATCTTTTTTTTCCCCTCTTTCTCTTGTTCTGTTTCCCTAACCCAATTTCTAACCTCCCCATAGCATGGAACTGAAGCTAATTATTAGAACTTTGTTGCATATGTTGGATTGTTCTTGGTTTTTAGTTCTTAAAGGGTATAAGTGAAACACTTTATATTTTGCTCTTTTAGGATTTTCCTTATCCTAATTTATCTGTCTTTTACTTATTGGCCATCAATCACTTCCCACCTCATAGCTGATTGGCCTTTAACAGAAAAAGGAAGGGGGGTACATCCTTGATCTAAATAAAAGAGTGCACAAACAAAAGGTCATCCCGTTGTTAAGGAAAGGCCCAGTGGAACCCTAAATTACTGCCTGATGTAGGAGATTTCTGGCTGTCTGGGGAAAAGGCAACTCCTTCCTTCCCTCACATGAGTATTTCATATTTCTTACTGTCAGGAGATTCTTCTACGTGTCTAATCCAAACTCTCTGTAAATTCAGATTGATTCTGCCCACAGGAGGAAGACACAGGGAGGAACTGCTGGCTATTTTATCTTCCTGTTGCCCTGGTGGGCAGGTGAGCAATCCTTCCCTGCAGATTCAAGCTTTAGAGTGGGGAGGATTCAAGGTTGGCTGGAAAGGGAACTGTTCATATCTGCATTAGATGGCAGCAGGGTCAGACTAAATCAGTGAATGGAACAGACTCATTCATCAAGAGGGTAAATTATCCTAATTGAGCAGTTAAGAGAACAGATGCTTTCTAGGTAGTTTACTGTAAGGGACCTCCTGATCCTGGATGCAATAATAGAAAACCACGGGCCATCAGATCCATTTGGTAAAGAGCATTAGCGTCCATTCTGCTTGCCGGCTCTGTCCTCAGCACGTGTTTCCAGGAAATCAGCTCCCTGTTAGCAGTTGGTTTGAGTTTTTATTTTATCTTTCTCTTATGAGCTTCCAAAAGAGCAGGGACCCTTTTTCTTAACCCTCTCTGTATAGCAAGTGGTGTGTGGTCCAGTAAGTATTACATCCTCAAACCTTGTAGGTTTCCCAGCACACAAGTATCTACTTATAAATTATGGAAGCAGTTCCCCCACCTCCTCCACCCTGCTTCCACTAAACAGACAACTCCAGAATTTCTTGTTAGCCACCCCCTGCACATCTCTGGTTGTTATATAGGCACATCCCCTCTGCTTTAAACAAGTGAAATCATGTTCTTATTTGCTTTTTGAAGTTTTTAAAAGACCTGTTTCATGCTACCAATTGAAGCAATGGCATTTATAAATATTTACTTTAAAACCACTACTTTTTTTTAAAATAGTTATCACATTCACGTGACTCAAACCCCACACATATACAAAAGCGTATGCAGGAAAATCTCTGTTCTATGAGGCAGATTTAACATGAAGATATGTAAGGGGCAGTGTCAGAGTCCTCATTTGCATGGGCCCCTCCTAAGGCCCTGTGCCTAATTTTGTATTCATAACTTTGTTTTACTTTTTTCTTAAAAAGCACATCCCCATCCCCAATTGTCTGAGCACCAGGCTCTCTAAAATTTGAATCTGCCGCTATTCCCACTCCTGTCTCCCAGTTACCCCACTTCTCTTCAAGCATCAGTTTCTTGTGTATTTTTCCAGAAAAACTTTATACAAAGTTAAGAAAAAAATGTTTTTCTCCCCTTCCTGTTTATACAGATGGTAAATGTTGTACACTGTTCTGCTCTTTCCTTCATACTTTTATCTTAAGATAAATTAATTTCTTCAAATTTTCTTCCTCATCGATATTATGGAAACAATTATACGAATCCCATAAACTTCCCAGGAGGATTAAATGAGATATTGTGAAGTGCTCACTTAGCCCATTGCCTGGCATATAGTAAGTGATCAATAAATCCAAGTTATTATCCTGCTACTATAGCCAACATTTAAAATACGCTACAAAGCTACAAAAATCAAAACAGTTTGGTACTGGTGACATAGAGCAGATGGATGGAACAAGATAAGGAACCTCTGCAACTCAGACTTGATTTTTGTGTGTAGGATGCTATGGCAATGCTAAAAAAGAAAGGTTGTTTCCAGGAGCTTAAAGGCTAGAGCAAGTGAGGAGACACATGTGCCTAGAAAGTAATATGAAAAGAATTACGGGTACGATGCTGTGAGGATTTAGTGAGGTTCATTGTCGGCTGGAGAGACAGTGGGTGCAGAGGGAGTAGAGGCCCAGGAAGCCTAGGTGGATGAAATGCTGTCCGAACTGGCCTTTGAAGGATAAGCAGGAAGTTGACATACAGAGATGGCAGGGAAGATGATGGCTTCTTCTGTACATCTACTATTTTTTTATCCAATTCCTTCCCCTAGAATCCTCATCCATCCTCACACAGCCAGAGTGTACTGCTTGTGTCATCAGCAAGTCATTTAGGGTAAAGCCTTTTAATTAAGAGGATAGCCACAAATTATTAAATCAAAGTCATTTATTACCCTGCTATCTGTCAGACCTGCTCGTGGCCGTCGCCCGACTTCTCCAAGCTTGCATGGGTGTAAAAGGCGCCAGAGAAAATGGAGAGAGAGAAGACTCATTTCCTCCCAGATTTGCAAAGGACTTATCCAGCCCTGCCTGTAGAAACTATAGAAACGACATCTCGGTGTCCTCATTGTCAAATGAGGATCATCATATGTGCCTCCAAGCTTTGCGACACCTGGCACAAGGGCTGGCATGGCGAGGCACTCAGGAAATGTAAATTGACTCTGACATTGGGAGCTTTGTTATGGAGCTGGGCAGTGGTGATGGTGGCAGCAGCAGCAGTGGCAGTGGTGGCTGGCGAGGGGGCATCTAAATGCTTCTTCCTCATAAGTCCAAGTAGGCTTTCTGTTGCACCCCTCAGGAGCAGACCCTCTTCACCACCACCCCCAAATGGCAGGGGAGTGGAGGAAAGTCATACCCACCTCTTGCTCTCACCCTCACCAAGCTTGGACATCGGGACTTATCCTAAGGGAAAGGCAGCTGGAGAAGGAAGAGGGGTGAGAAAAACTGAGAGCTGGAAGGGCCTAGAAAAGTGAATTTAGGGGTGTATTTCAATGGGCAAAATCTCAGCAAGGAGCAGACTGGAAGGCATAATGAAACAGTCAGATGCTAGTTCCTAAAAGGAAAATCACCACAAATCTGACAGCTAGGAATGAAAACTAATTCAGGTATACTGGAAACTCAATTACCTCAAGCAGCACTGCTGTCAGTGATGCAGTGTTCCAAAATGGTCAATGACTCCTGGTAAAGAGCTGAACAAAACAAAGTATAATCATCCCTTAATTTACACAGTAGTTGCATTCTTGGAAATTTTACTGTAGATTAAAAACCATGAAAAAAAAGTCTTCATGCTTACCTATGAAAGGAAGTTACATCCTGAAGCTCAGATGGTTATAAATAATTTCTACCTCCATAAATACATAATGAGACATCTGAAAGTTGCCTGGAGCATGGGCTAAGTGAAGTGCAGGACTGTCTCACAGGCTGCAAAAGTCCAAACTGCCCGAAGTCCCAACATCTACCTGCTAGGAGTGAGTCCCCTGCCATCACTGAGAATACTCAAAATACTCCACACTTTACCAAAATGTACCACGCTAATGCCAGGTGCTAATAATATGGGGTAGGGTATATGGAAACTCTCTATTTTCTGCCTGATTTTACTGTAAATGGGCAACTTCTGTAATTTACAAAAACAAAAGCAAGAAACACTCCACATTTTCCCAAAATGCCCCTCAGTGAGTGATCCTGTTCTAGGCTAAAAATGAAAATGTGAGTCAAACCCAATTAATTGCAAGAACAACTTGAGCCCAGTCAGGGAATTTTGAATATGAACTGGATATTAGATGATCTGAAAGAATTATTATTAATTTTGTTAGGTATGATAACAGCATGGTTTAAGGTAACAAAACATAAATACACATACGATACTACAATGAAGGAAAGAACTCGCAGAATAAAATCTTAATAACTGCCATCTAAATACAATAGGTCTAAGTGCTCTATAAAAACTACCTCTTGAGGCAGCTGCTCAGCTCACAATGGTTCTCTCTTGTCTGTAAACTTGCTCAATACAACACTCAAGGAAAGCCCTCAGCTCCACCCCCTGATCCCCACCTTAGTTGAATATTCTACATGGGAATGGAGCACACCTGACTCAGTTTAAGCCCATTAGATCCTCTTTTGTGGGAATTTGGCAGTTTGATGTAAGAGACGTGGACCCAGGGTGAGGTGTGGTTGCTGAGTCATGTTAATGGTGACACCAAGAGAAGAGCCACACATTGCAGGTGTTGAGGTCCCCGGTGACACCCTGCCCTTTTTGAGATCTGGTTGTTCATGATTTGTATGAAATCGGCCCAGAATCCTTCCAAAAAGTTTCACTGAATTCAAGCTAGCTAAAATTCCTGGTGGTCATTTACAACTAAAGAATCTTAGTAACATTCTTTCAGTCTGGAGGAAAAACATATTAGGAGAGGATTTACAGAATAAAGATCAGGTGCCATAGATTAGGTCCCTTGGAAGTCAAAATTGGAAAATTATTAGGCTCCTCAATTTGGTTATATTTAGATAAACACAGTTGAATTAACAAATTGTCTTCACATATATTGGAAATTAGCATTTAGGTAGTAGCTGGCCTTCAAGAGAGTCCCAAATGATGCTTGTCTCTTGACATTTGTGTTCCTGCATAATGTGCTCCCTGTCCCACAGGAGGAATAGGAGGAATGATGGCTTGTGACTTCCAAGGCCAGGCAGGTCATAAAAGACCTGGTTCTCTCCTGGATCACTCACTTGGGAAGGAATGCCCATGTAATGAAGACACTCAAACAGTTGTCTGGAGAGCTCTATATGGTGAAGAACTGAGGCCTTCTGCCAACAGCCAGCATCAACCTGCCAGCCATGTGAATGAGCCACCTTGGCAATATAATCTCCAGCTCCCGTCAAGCCTTCATATGACTACAGCCTCAGCCAGCATGTTGATTGCATAAGAGACCCTGAACCTGAACTGTTAAAACTGGGAGATAATAAATGCTTGTTGTTGTTCTAAGACTCTATGTCTTGAGACAATTTGCTACACCATCATAGATAAGTCACACAAAAATCAAATGTGTTGATTTCCTCATGTGTTGGACATTCCTTACAATGACCTACAAAACCCTAGACCATCTGTCCCCTTTTCCTCCCCACTTATATCTCCGAGTCATCTACTAGCACTCTCTCTCTCTTTCATTCTGCTTCAGATAGACTGACTGCTCTGCTTTTCCTGGAATGTGCCAGGCACACTCCTTTCTTGGATGTTTTACATTTGTGGGTCTCTTGGACCATTCTTCCCCCAGATACTCAAAGGACTGTCTCCCTTACTTCTATCAAGTCCTGGCTTCAGTCTCACCTTCCTGGTGAAGCATTTGCTGGTCACTGTTTCTCAGATTAAAATCCCTCACCTAGCACTTCCATCTCACCTGCCCTGCTTTGTTTTCTCCATAACCCTCATCACTATGTAACACACAACATATCACTTATCCATTTTCATTATTAGCTCCATGAGGGCAGGGACTTTTGATGGTTTTGTTCATTGCATCCTTAGGATCCAGAACAATGCCTAGCATACAGAAAGCTCTCAATAATTACTTAAGTATATGAATGAATGAATTAATCTAGCTAGGTTAAAAAAATTAAATGCATTATATGAGTTCTTTGGAGAAAAATTAGCAACTACGATAAGACTTAGAAATGAATAGGAACTACCATCTGGAGCCATCCAGTACTAACATTTTGGTATATATCGTTTCAGTCTATTCTCATCAATGCCTAATGGATTGTCAGGAATGGAAATCTATTCAGGCCAACTCTAAAGAAGGGGCATTTTTCAAAGGGTACAGTAAACTCCAGGGAAACCCACGGGGCACAAAGTATGTCTGGGTCTCAAGGAAACCAAACTCCAACAGATACTGCAGCTGCTCCCTTGGATTCTCTGGGACCTTATAACTTCTCTCCTGCATCTCTGCTTCCTCTCTTCATTTGTCCTGATCTTCTCTGTGCAAACCACTTTTCTTTGCTCGCTCATTAGTTCGCACATGGTTCTCATGCCTGTGCTGGGACCGCCATGATTTTTCAGTCCAGCTGGTTCATTCTTTCAGTGTCCCAGTTCCAAATTCTAAACAGAAGACTGGTACTGCCAGCTTGGACTGGGCCTCCTCACATGTTGGACAGGGTCATATTGGAATAGTTGGTAGATTTGCCTCTTCACTACTGTGAGTAGTGGAAGCAACACCACTTGTCTGATGCCAGGGTTATTTTCTGTGTAAATGCATTTTTCTTGCAAAAATAGAATCATATTGCATATATATATATACATATATATATATATATTTTTTTTTCATGGGCAGGCACTGGAAATCAAACTCAGGTCTCTGGCATGGCAGGCGAGAACTCTGCCACTGAGCCACCATGACCCGCCCTCATACTGCATATTTTATCTCCTAATGTTATCTTATGAAAATTTCCCCTATCAATAAACATATTTTACCTCATTTTTAATGGCTGCATAGCATCGCACTGTAAATATATCATAATTTATTTAAGCAATCCTTCAATATTAGATTGTTTCCATTTTTTTTTGCTGTTTTGTACAATAGGCAATGAATATCTTTATACCTTAGTCTTTGTTCGTAATGATAATTACTTTCTAAGGATAAATTCCTGGAAGCAGAATTAGTGGTTCAAAGAATATGACATTTTAAAAACTTTTAATATATAATTTCAGATTCCTAGAAAAGAATCTGAAAATAATTTTGTTGAGAGTTCCTATCTCCTAACTTCTTTGCCAGTATACAGTGGAGATTTTTGGTCAGCCAAAATTGAAAAGATTAAAACATATGGTGATTTTAATTTCCATTTTTGGAGAGAGGTAATATGTGAGGTTATTCCACATATTTATTGGTTATGTGGATTTCTTATTTGGAGAAGTGTCTATTTATTACTTCACCTAATTTTCTATTGAACTTATTTTTTTTCTTATTGAATTATTTTAATACTCTACCTTCAGGATATTAACCTCTCATTTGTTATAGCTAGTTTTTATGGTTTGTGCTTTATTTTTTTATTCTACACAATGTTTTTTGAAATGCAGAAGTTTGAACTCTATCAAAATTTGCCTTTGTGGTTTCTTTCAATCCTCTTATGCTGAGAGCTTCTCCACCCATAGAGGAGATAAATAATCATGTCTGTATTCTCAATGGCTTATATATTTATATTTAAAACGTTGATCTATGTGCTCTCATTACCTCTGGTATGCTAAAATTCACCTTCCCTTGAATCTGAGATGACTTTAATGACTCGATTGACCAATAAAATGTGGCAGAACTGATGTTCTGGGAATCTAATCCTCGGACATCCTCTTGTGACACAGGTTCTTAGAGACCTGAGTTTTCGTGTAAGAAGTTGGGCTGCCCTAAGGCTGCCATTCTTAAGAGGTCATGTGTAAGTACATGACAATTCCCACTGAACCCAGAATTCCAGCCATTTCTACCAAGTCATTAGACACATGAGTGAAGCCACCTCAAACTTTCCCTCTCAGCCTCTCTGCCAACCAAGTATTATCAAGTAACCTCTGTTGGCACTAAATAGAGCAGAAGAATCACCCAGCCAAGCCCTGCCCAAATTCTTGACCCACAAACTCATGAAGTATCATATTTACAGTTGTTGTTTTAAGTCACTTTGTTTTAAGGTAGTTTGTTACACAACAGCAGATTACTGAAAATTACCTCTTGCCTAGATCATTGTAATAGAAGCTGTGAGAAACAGGAGAAAGCATCAGAGTTGGAGGGAAATGGGAGAGTCAAGAGGATCAACAAGAATGTTTTTATCAATTGGTAATGACTGATGATATTAAAATGAGCAGGAATTACAGTTGACATGTTCTTTGAAACAGAAAGAGGTAAATCAATCCTAAATCCAGCACATTTTCAGAACAAGATCTATCTATCTATCTATAAAACATATATATAATTGAAATCCATGGAGCATTTCTTATGTACCAGACACAGTGCTAAGCATTCGATACTGACTTTCCTCTTTTAATCCTCACAGATTCCCTGTAAGTAGGGGCCATCTTGGCCCTACTGTTTTTTTTAAAAATAACTTTTATTAGAGAAATTGCAGGTTTATAGAAAACCATGCAGAAAATACAGAGTTCCCATATGCCATCCCCTCAACCTATTTTTAACAAATTGCATTAGTATGGTAACTTTATTACAATTAATGAAACAATATTGTTATAATTATACTATTAACTATACTCCATACTTTACATTAGGATGAGGAAATGAAGACTTCAAGTTTTTGAATAGGTGTCCATGGTCACAAAGCTCATTTGCGGTAGTGATGGGATTTGAATCCTTGCTTGTCTGAGCCTGCAAACTTGTCCTCAAGACTACTCCTTTCCTCTGCTTCTGAGTGATAGCAATGCTCTGAAATAATCTTGCAGAAAGTGTTCCTTTCCCAAGAGACAGCTTTGGATACCCTCTTCCCTACCATCTCCAAGGCCATACAATCAGATCATAGAGCCAGACGCTCTCCAAGCTCTCTTCTAGATCTTACAAGCCCAGGTTTCCTAAAACTGAGCCATTGGTCTGGCAATATGGACAATGCAGAGGAAATTGAGTTGTTCCTTGGAGACCAGGATTCAGAATGCCTTTTCCCATACAGGGCTTTGGTTCCAGGCACCTGGAAGGATCACTGTAAAGTCATTTAGGCGGGAACGTCCCAGAAGGCAGGGGTTTGTTTAGGTCATCCTTTTAGCCCTAGAGCCTCACCCCTCAGGGCATGTTTGGTGTATAAGAGAAAGCTCCTCAAATTACAAAAGCATGCACTGAGAACTCTAGCCCTCTGAGATTCCTAGCTGTTTCTGAGAGCCTCCCAGAGAGTCTTACACATGTCCAGGAACAAGTATATGAGATCATTTCACTCTGCCTTATTCCCAAGCCACTGCCTCAGTCACAGGCCCTCAGGATAGTTCTACTGGATATGGCTGTCCTGCTATGACACCCAACAACTTTGGTTTCAACAGAGGGGGTGCTAGATATTGCTCTGCTGTCTCAGGTTCCTCCCTCATTCACTGTGATATCAAGGAGACCAGGCTTAAATCTTAAAGAGACTTTTTCTAAGTCTAGAATTAATGGAAGGAAGTTATGAAAACTGAAAATTACCGAGAACTCTTGCTCCATAAAAGGGTCGTCTTTAGGAAATGTTTCTTTGCTTGCCACCTGGCCTGCCTCCAACTGAAAAAGGGCAGCCTTCCTCCGCCCCAACATGTACTCACATTAAGAATATTCCAGGCCTCTCTAGGCCTTGAAGTGCCAGCTGAAGGGTTACCCTACCATGGGGAGGAAGAATAATTTTTTTTCTTCCCAATGCCAAATGCTTCCTCCTTTTATCCCTTATAGCCAGAACCACAATTGAATTCTTGCCAGGAAGATTGACAACGGGAGTATCCATCTGCCTCAAGAGCAAACCCTCCCCTCTCCGCTCTCCAGGGTGTGCCTGGCCCAAATGAGACAATCACAAAATGATCTGACCTTAACCCATTCCTTCCATTGATTTTCCAGTCTTATCCATGTGTACCTCATTAATGAATGAATGAGTTTTCTGACTCAAAACCAAGGTAACCACCCTGATTCCAACTAATGAGTCTCGCATTGAACACGTTCTTAAGTATTCGGAAAGCTTCCCCTTTACACAAAAGCTTATGAATTCTAAACACAACTCCCAACTCCATCAACCCATCCTCCCAACCCCTAGCTATTGTCTGTTCCTGAGGCTCAAGATCATTAATCACTCTGCCCCTGCGAGGCCCTTCCGGGCAGCAACTGCTCCCCTCTGACCCTCCCTGTCAGTCTCTCTCCCTCATCCCAACTCCTAAGGAGTAGAGCTGAGGCTTACACTTGTCGGAATGGGTAAAACCTATCAACGGGGTCATGAATCCTCCTCCACGGCTCATCCCTGCCCCCCACCAAATCATCCTTCTACTTCTCAATACCACGCCAGGACCTACCACATTTGGATTTTGAATTTTCTTCTAGGATTGGTCAAGGAGAAGTAGTAATGAGATGAAATGGGAAAGAACTTGGGGAAAAACAACAACTACAACAATTGTAGTGTCCTGCAGAGCCTTGGACTTGATGTCTGGTTACAGCAAGCACACTGAAATGGTTCTTCAACTTAGACCCAGATCCCACTGGAAAGGAAAAAGGCAAACCTAAATGGAAATGCAAAGGAGAGGCAGAATGTGAAGGTTTCCTTATTGGTCCATTGCCTCAATTTCTTTAAATCCTGCTGCCCGATTTCTTTAAAACCCTGGTCATATTGGCATGAATGAATTGAGTGTCTTGTCACTCAGTAGGAGGAAAAATTGTAAAGTAGGCCACTGTTGTCTTTTCTGAGCTCCTGACAGCATTAGCCATTTGTGCTAAAAGGAGCAAGGGCCGCCCTTCCACTCCCAGGAAATCTGCTTTAATAGTGACCTGCTAGAAAATATGCCCCATCCTTTGTCATCTAAAACCTTAGGGACTGTAATAGTAGGAATTGCAAGTCTGATAAGGAGGGAGGGTGTTGCAGGTAGGAGGGTAAAGAAGATATTTTTAGGCCAGGCAGAGCCTTAGAGAACCCATCAAATCACAGAGGCCCACCCACTCCACCTGTATGTCAGCTTTAAATTTGGATTAAATTTTTGGTGGCACAAAAGATACTGTGCCTCCTGCCACTGGGAGGTCCCATTCTCCCACTCTGCTGTCTCCAATTATTCCTCCCTTCCAGCATCCAGCAGGTTCCAACTCAGCCTGAACGACCAGCTTCCCCAGACTGGCCAGCTGTCCCAGGCGAGGGTAATAGGCCAGCCCATCCAAGAGCTTCCCTGGGCCACTGGTACAGCTGCTCCAGAAAGATGATTTTAAAGCATGTATTCTCATGGATTTCTCTGAGTGAAAAGATCTTGATGTTAGAATAGCAGCATCTCATACTTCAGGAAATCAGCCCAATTCCCCAATTTCCACATGCCCCATTTCAGAAAATGGGACCCAATATTAGGTAGTTGATTGTATTAAGTTTGTAAAAGCTGCTGGAATGCAATATACCAGAGATGGAATGATTTTAAAAAGGTTAATTTATTAGGTTGCAAGTTTACAATTCTAAGGCCACGAAAATGTCCAAACTAAGGCATCGAGGGAAAGATACCTTGACTCAAGAAAGACTGATGGGTCCAGAACACTTCTGTCAGCTGGAAAGGCACATGGCAATATCTGCTAGCCTTCTCTCCCAAGAGCGTTTTCTTTATGCCTCTCCAAAGTTCTCTGGCTGTGTGGGCTCTGTTGGCTCTAAAGCTTTTTCCAAAATGGTTCCCTCTTAAAGGGCTCCAGTAAGCGACCCCACCTTGAATGGGTGGTGATGTCTTTCCATGGAAACAACCAGAAAGATCCCACCCAGCAATATTGAATGAGGATTAGAGGACATGGCTTTTGTGGGGCACATAATAGCTTCAAACAGGCGCAGTGATTGAGGTAGAAGGAGCAGGGGTAAAATAGTCAGGAGTTAAGGCTTCTGGCTCTGGACCTGCCACTTAGTAGCCATGTAGCCTTGGCAATTATTCCCTCTCTCTGGACCTCAGTTTCCTCCTCTGTAAAATGAGAAAGTCAGATAGCATGTATCTAAGTTTCCTTTTAGGGGTCCAATATGATCAAATATCTGTGGGCAGTAATATGGGCAATATCTACAATGGGTCAGCAGAGCTTGAAATTGTAACATGCCCATATTTGAAGATATATTTTATTACTATTTTAGGCAGAAGTATTTTGGTGTATTCGGGAAAGGTTAAAGAGTAACTTGCTCCACTTTATTTGCTGGTGTAGACATAGCAAAAATGTTCAGATTAATTTGGGGGAACTGGCATCCAAAATATTTACATCTCTTGTCTGCTCTGAGGTGACTTTCTGATGCTGGGGACCCTATTTCTATCCTACTTATTCAGTTAGATCACTTTTTGTTGAAAGAAACTAAAGCAAAGCAAAGAAAATGTATTGTCTCATCTGTCTGAACCTGTGTCACTTTCCATTTCTTGTCTCTCCTCTCAGTTCTTGGTCACATATTCCACCTCTGATCCAGAACTAAGTCAATGCTACCTGAAACACGTGAGCTGAGAGTTGAGGGAGAAAGGGTGGTACTCCAGAAATAACTGGGAATGATAATCGAGATAAGATGAATAGATGTTGGGCAACAAAAACAACAGAGGTCCACCACATCAGTCCTCTCACAGAGAGCTTATGGAGGTAAGAGCTGTGTGTGCACTTGGATTAAATATAGTAGTGCAGTGACAGCGGCAGCAAGAAGTCAGTGGGACTGGCTAGGAACATTCTTGGCTGGCTCCTGTGAATTGGTCAATTACCTTCTTCCATTCAGCATTTTTCAGTTGAGGAGATGCTTAGTCAACCTGCCAAAGTGAAAGCAGAAGGAGCAGAGAATGGAAGGAGAAGAGCAGGAGAAGAGTGCAGAGAGGAGTGCTGGGGCACAGGTATACTGTTGGTCCCCATCCCCAGGTGACTTCTCAATCTTGGAAGCTGATCCCTATGGATTGCCTCACCCAGACCACTTTGCTTTCTGGTTTCTGGTTGGGTGTGACCAATGGGTGGCATCAGTAGGTGATTAAAGGATCTGAGACCAAAACTAAGTTTTTCTCATTAGGGATACTCAAATGAATAGGCCAAGCCCTTGATCTTGAGGCTTGCTCTTGTGAAGCTTATGTATGTGGTGGAGAAGCTTAGCCTACATATAGGTGTGCTTAAGAGTCACCTCCGGAGGACCTCTTTTGTTGCTCAGATGTGGCCTTTCTCTCTCTAAGCCCAACTCTTCAAGTGAAAAGATTACCCTCCCCACTACGTGGGACATGACATACAGGGATGAAAATCTCCCTGGTGGTGTGGGAGAGGACTCCCAGGAATGAGCCTGGCTCTTGCACTATGGGATCAACATGCCATCCTGACCAAAAGGGGGAAAAGAAGTGTGACAAATAAGATAACAGTGGTTGAAAGAGTTCAAATAGATTTACACTGAAGGTCACTCTAACATATGCTTCAATTAGACATTACTGTTATCACAGCTTGCCAAACCCCAACCAAAACCCCTTCCTGCCAACCCTCAAGAATACCTAGGGCATCATATAAGATTCTACAAAGATTCCATGCACTAGGATAACTCTCCAGAAACCTACAACCTCCAGATGTGTCCCTGAACCAGGTAAGTCCTGAAATGCAGAGGGGACAAACTTTCCAGAACATTGACTAGTTCTATCCCCCTATCCCATATAATTGACAGCCCCTTCTAACATGAAAAAGTTAGGATGGCCTTAGTCCAAATAACTCTAAAGAGTGGGAGAAAGATCAAAGTGATGGTGGTGGAGTTATACAGAGAAGGTGGAGTTATACAGAGAAGGTTGGGTTTAACAAGTGAGTATGAGTGCTGAATCATTATGTTGATATTTCTTTTAGCTTCCATTACCTTGAAACAGCTAGAATTGTAACCCATACCAAACTCTGAAATTTGTGTTACAACTAATTGTTGCACTGTACCTTGAAATATATTGCTTTTATGCATATATGTTATTTAAACAGAAGGAAGAATATAACAAAGAAGACAGAGTTTAACAAATGACTATGGCTGCTGAATTATTATATTGATATTTCTATTGTTCTCCAGTGTCTTGGAGCAGCTAGAAGAAAAAATGAAAAATAATGGAACTGTAACCCATACGAAACTTTATAAAATCAGTTCTATAACTACTTGTTAAAATGCACTTGGAAATTTATTGCTTTTTGTATATATGTTATGTTTCACATTTAAAAAAAAGGAATAGGCAATAAATAAATAAATGAAGTTTTGGCATCTAAGAGATTTCAAATGGAGTTGAGAGATCATTCTGGAGATTATTCTTATGCATTATATAGATATTCCTTTTCAGTTTCTAGTGTATTCAAATAGCTAGAAGGAAACACTTGAAACTCTTGAACTGTAATCCAGTAGCTTTGATTCTTGATGATGATTGTATAACTATATAGCTTTTATAGTGTGACTGTGAGATTGTGAAAACCTTATGGCTGACACTCCTTTCAGCCAGTGTTTGGGCAGATGAATAATAAAATAAAGACAGAAATAAATAAATAAATGAGTGATAACAGGGGTATGGAATGGGACATTTTGAGTGTTGTTGTCTATTTTTATTTCTTTGGAGTAATGAAAATGTTCTAAAATTGACTATGGTCAATTCTGATGAATGCACAGCTATATGAGGATACTGTGGATTACTAACTATATACTTTGGATGGATTATTTGGTGTGTAATAATATCTCAATATAATTGCATTGAAATAAAAAAACAGAAAAACTAAATTTTTCTGAACCAAAAGCCAGCATCCTCAACCATTGGGAAGTACTGCTTCTCTATGCCTCTTTATCCAAGAAGATTTCCTGGAAGATGTGGCATTGGAAGGATGAAAGAAAGGGAACATAAGAAAAGGAAAGCAATACTCTTTGGGACTATTAGAGGAAAAAAATAGTAAGGAAACAGATTAGTGAGAAATCACACCTGTCTGTTCTTTGCTCCCCATATTAATCAAAAATCAAGAAAATAAAAAGGAGGAACCCTTAGAGATTTTTGCTCTCAGCCAGAGAATTGATTGTGGCTACTCCTCATTGGAAATAATTTTGCAGCTGATCTCCAGGGAAGCATAAATGGGGATGCTTTCTGCTTTGGAAGAGAAGCTCCAAGTTACAGCACTTCTGCTTGCAAGCAGGTCAGAACCTCCATCCAGGGTCATTATCTCCCTGTGTGGCTTATCTCTTTATTAGTTCAATGAAGGCAATTTATTGGTTTAAGGCCATTTATTAGCCTTAACCATCTCTTCCTTTCAGCCTTCTATCATCCACCACTCCCGTATCCTAGGGATGAACAGGTCAGGTCTTCGTATCTAAGCTTGGAAAGATACAAGGTAATGAGTCCAGGGTCCACTAATCTAAAGGCACTTTGTTTAATAAAACACAGTCTCCCAAGGTTATGAAAAAACCTGAGTTTAAAGGGATCACATTGGAAACCAAGATGCTAAAATGGCCTCTTTCTCTTAAGTATAGAAAACAATACTTTGTAGTTAAAAAAAAAAAAAAAGATTGGCAAAAAAGTGGCACCCCTTTTTTTTTTTTTTGCATAGGCAGGCACCAGGAATTGAACCCGGGTCTCCGGCATGGCAGGCGAGAACTCTGCCGCTAAGCCACCATGGCCCATTGCAAAATGTGGCACCTCTTGCCCCACATATTCATGTACATATGGATGAAAACATAGAGTGCCCAATCTTACTCATTTCAGAGCATGTGTACATGGGTCCCCAAACTATGAGAGGGTTTACTAATTAGCAACATGTTTACACATTTATTGTCAGCTATAATTACTTGTTTATTAGAACAGAGGCTTCCCTGTTTATTACAGTCATTACGGACTGTCAGAAAGAGATAATGTGCTTGAATTTCACAAGCATGCGTAAACGGTACAAATCTTGCCAGCCGTAGCTAGAACCAACTCTCAAGGAAGACACTCAGAGAAGGTAATTCTCAAGGAGACAAAAGATTTTATTTTAACTAACAAGTAGTTATCCTGCCTACTAGAATTGCAAGCGTTCTCCTAGGCAAGGACTCCACAACTTCTTATTTTGCTCTAACGCAGGCACTGTGCTAAGCACTTATTTTGGTAAGTGTGTTCTCAGTCTCTTCTTAGAACAACCCTGTAAGGTAGTGATTAGGAGTCTTATTTTCTAGATAAGAAAGCCAAGGCCATGAGAAATCAAGTGATTTGCAATGAAGCACATGACTTGGATCCATATCCAGAACTTTCATAGTACAAAGTTCATTTTCTACACACATGCACACACTCTGTGAACACACTCATTTGTCCCATGTAAGTGATTAAGAGGGGACGTTGGCTGGACCAGATTTTCTGGGGTATATCTACTGGAATGTCCATAAGGGGGAAGAGCGGACAGAACCAGGAGGTAGAGTCTCACCATTAGGGAAGGAGAGCAGAGGTACGGTGGCATGTTCAGGTGTGGGAGCTGGCGATGGGAAGAGGTTGTGCTGTTTGCTGAGGAACTTTTAGAAAACACCATGCCCAGCTGGGGGTTGGTAGCCCACAGTTTGTTCATTTGGCAATTGTGAATGGGGTTGGACAACCAGGAAATTTTAAAAATCACTAATTAGGTCTCTGGCTATAATTAATCCTCTGTGCTTTTGAAGATGCTCAGGGGTACAGAGATTTTGGTAAACAAACTGGGCTTCATAATGAGTGGCCTCCGGCTGGGTCGATGTGGGGAATTGGGCTGGCTGTGATCATAATGGAAATAGCCAATTGTTACTGAGAGTTTACTTTGTGCCAGGTACCATGCAAAATTAATTAATTTTCTCATTTAGTCTTTGCACAACTCCATGTGATTGGTTCTTTTTTTGGAGGATGAGGAAATAGGCACAAAGTAGCAAAGGTCATACAACCACAGGATGTCAGAATCAGGACTCAGTGTCTAACCCTATCTTAACTGACAGAATTGTGAGACATGTCCCACTCACTAAATGCCTTTGTTTGCCTTGGCCCCAGGTTATGAGGATGCATCCTTGATTTCAAGAGGCAGCTTTGTTTTTCTTACTTTTTATATTGGGGTATTTACTTCTGTGCATTAAAGTGCACAAATCTTAAATTGATAGCTTAATAGAATTTTACATATCTATATACCCATACAACTGCTTTCTATGTAGATAACTATATCTAATCTGAAATAATAGAAATGATAAATATGGTAGGAAGTGCAGATACAATTTTTAAAAAATCCAATAGTATACACATGGATGGCCTTATATACACCTTCTCATAATTTACAGAACCTGTCTGTCCTATTTTGAATGGCGTGTGGGTTCACACGCAGAGCATGTGTGAGGTGCCAGCATGCACCAGAACTTTGTGAGTCTGTGTTTCTATTAATTCTGCTTCACAGCTCATGCCCAGAAAAACTTTTGTGCTCTCCCAAGTGGTCTTGACATATCCTGTGAATTCCCCAGGAGAAAGAAGGTATATAAATTCGAGGTTTTATTATTTTTATGTATGTATCTAAAAATCAATATTTCTATCTGTCTGGCTATCGATCTACACATCCATATCAGGTAGCCTTTTAAAACAGGCTCTTTTAAAGCCATGTTGCATTAAGTGGGCTCTGTGTTAAAACGGTTTTGTGGACAGGGCTAAGCTTTGCAGGACGTGGGTGTACACATATGAACTGGGGGAGTTTGAGGTATAAAGACAGATTACACTTCTATTTAGGACTACATATGTGTGTGTACTTGTACACAGCAGACACCAGTTATTCTATGCGTAGGCATATGTCACTTGAGCAAGATGATCGGCCACCAGTGATGACTCTGTCTCCTTTTGGAGGACAAAAGCTCTCATGCTCAGGGACCAGATGTGGGGTGGACACATCAGAGGCACATCCAGAGGAGCCCTGGGCAGCATCAGTTGAAGCCACCCTCCCTTCGTCCCAGCCTACCTCCGAGCAGGCAACTGCCCTCTCAGCACAATTGAGAGGCAGATCCCGTCCATCATGTCCACTGCCTCGTTTCAGGCTTACTAAATATTTAATAATACCATTTGCCTTCCCAGAAAAAGATCTCAGAGAAGCCTGCACAGTCATGGGTATAGGAGGTGGGCAGCAGGACTGGTGCTAACATGAAGCAGACTGATTGGCCTTCCCCCTCCAGCAGTATCCCCAAACAGGAAACTCTGACAGATGGCTTTGAGCTGAGGATGTGGCAGGGAGTGGAGGCCACCTGGGTGGTTTCAGGCACCAGTCAGGAGCCTTGGAAAGGAAGAGGAAGTGCTGAGCTGGTATCAAGTGACCATGGCATGCGGTGAGAGGGAAACCAGAGACTTATTTTCCACTTACATATAAGAGCTCAGCTCAAATTCAGGCTACCACAGTGTACTTCATGGAACGGGAAGCTAGAAGTAACCACATTGCTCTTTCATTCTTCAGTGATCATTCTACGGATTGGAAAACTAAGGTACAAATCGTAACCCATCTCTGATGTCATACAGCTAATTCGTAGCCAAGCTGTTTATTTAATCCATGACTCTAACTCCATCTTTGTGTGCCTCCAATAACTCTCTACTAAGCAACCAGAACAATCTTTTGAGAAATAGAAATCCATTGGTTAAAATCCTACAGCTTTTCAGTTCACTTAGAATCAGATGTCATCTCCTTCACCATTGTCACAGGGCTCTAGATAATATGATTCTTGTCCCTCTTTCCAATTTCATCTTCCATCCCTCTTCCCCTCATTTCCTAGTCTCCAGCCACACTGGCTCCCTTTCTGGTCCCCTGACATGCTACATCATTCCCACCTCAGGGCTCTGTGCTTGCTGGCTTCCCTGATTGGAATGCCTTGCCTCAGCTCTCAGCATCGTTTCTTCTTACCTTTTCTCGAAACTCAAGAACGCCTCCCCTGCCCTCACCATCTATTTCGCTCCTGCCAACACACACACTAGAGGGTCATTCTCTATTATATTACCCTGTGTATTTTTTTACTGTACTTAGCACTACATGAAATTAACTTTTATCCATTTAGCATCTATTTTCCACACTAGAACGTGAACTTTGTAAGAGCAAGGATTTCATTTGTCTTGTTTCCTAGTATAAGGCTGTCACTGGGAATGGTGCCTGGCTCCACAGGTGAATAAACAACTCTCTGTTCTGTACACTTTCCATATTACCCTGCTGCCGTTTTGGGATATTGACTTGGAGATTGCTCTTGACTCACATCTAGAGAAGAATATCAGCCCACGGTAGAGGAATAAACAGCCCTGCTCATGTGGGTTGATAACTGGAGGGTGGGGTCTTGACACTGAGTTTTATCTTCTAAGTCAGTGCCCCCCAGGAGAAGCTCAGGTAACACCTGTGTCATAATTACCCAAGAAACTAGTAAAAAATTCATAGCCAAAAGCCCCATAATGGACACACTAGAGGTGAGACCCTACCTAGGAGTCTACACTTTTAACAAGTACCAGAGATGACCCTTGAGAGGAGCTCTCGTAGGATGTGAGTTCAAGTCTATCAATTAAACATGCCAATATACTTTCTTTTTCCCTGCTGGGCTTTCTTCATAAGCCATCACATTCACATTGGCATTGTCTTACGTATGAGCAAACTATGTCTGAGGTCAGAATTTATGTGGGGACACAGAAAGCAGAGACATAGTGATTGATGTTCTGAGAGCTCTTATCTATTAGTTATCAATTGCTGTGTAAAAAAGGACCCCCCAAACTTAGCTTGCTCCTCATATTTGGGGGTGTTTTTCTGTTCAGTAGAAACTCCTTAAGAAGGAGGGGGCAGGGTGGCATGAGAAGGCAGAAATTAAAACACATTTCAAATGACCCTTTGCCAGTGGCTCAGTGAAAGGCTTGGAAAAGGAGGAGGCTGGAGATGTTGGTTAAGAAGAGGCTGTAATCTTAGTCTGGATTCTTATCCTTGAAAGAGGACTATGGTTTGGGGTGACAGTGATGTGGTGGTGGTGGCCATAATCCATTCAACGAATATGCATGAGTTCTTACTAGATGCCATCACTGACCCAGGCATTTGGGATCCAAATGGACCACACATGCACACAAATCCTTGCCCTGTGGAGCTTAAGTTCTAGAACAATGAATAGAAAGAAATGGTCCTATCCTTGTTTGGAGCATTTCCTTCTCGAGAAGGCTTCATCACGAAGGGCTTAACTCCATCAAGTCCCCAGTGTGAAAGTCCCTCTCCTAAGGCTTACAGACTGGTATTTGCTCAAAATGTTTATATGAGTGAGGACGTGGACTCTGGTTGAGAGGTAGGAGTCTCTGTACTGTGTGTGTGTGTTGGGGTGGATGTATTCAGAGGGTTTCAAACAACTACTGTTATTATCTCCAGTCTCTGTGGTCCGGAATTCATGCTCATCTTAGCTGTGTCCTTTGGCTCAGGTTCTTTCAGAAGACTGCACTCTCTCTCTCTCTCTCTCTCTCTCTCTCTCTCTCTCTCTCTCT
>PVIY010021612.1:0-14558 GCA_004026745.1 Myrmecophaga tridactyla | reverse complement strand
AGGGGGAGGGAATCACAGAAGGGCATGAATTTCAGGAACCAGAGAACATTGGAGTCATTTTGGAAACTGCCTACCACACCCTTGCCTGGATTTTTTTTTGGCATGGGCAGGCACTGGGAATCGAATCCAGGTCTCTAGCATGGCAGACAAGAATTCTGCCACTGAGTCACCATTGCACCACCCCTTTGCCTGAATTTTGAACTATCTTTTGACATGGAACACAGTATGGTACATAGATAATAACTGTGTGGAGATTCCATGTGGCACCTGGACATTTAAATTAAAACATTGTGTTGCATAGTAAGAAAAGACTTAAGGTTCAGAGAGACCTGTGAGAATCTCAGCTTTGGAGCTCGCCATCTGCATGACCCTAGAGTTAATTTCTACAAGCCTCCCTTTTCTCATCTGAAAACTGTGGCAAACAATACCCACCACATGGGGTGGGAGGTCGGGGGCACTTGCTAGAATTCAGGTTCCAAGAAATTTTTTTCAGTAGACTTGAAGGGGCACCTAGGAATTTCTATTTCTCACAAGTACATACGAGAAGGGCGTGGCTCAATAAATGTTGGCTGTTAATAATCTATGTGTTAACAGTAATTCTGCAATTATTCTTGAGGAGCTACATGTTTGAGGAGAGTCAGGTATGGTATTATGGAAAGTAAACTGTGCTGAAGATTAGAAGATATGTGGGCTCTAATCCGTATCTAAGAGTCCTCTGTGGATTCTTACTTTGCTATAGGATCTAGCGACAGCCATGCTTAAGCTCTCTCTCTCTTTCATTCTCTGTACAATTCCTTCTAGCCTTGATATTCTGTGTCTAGATAAAGAAGAAGCAAGAGCTGCTAGTATAAGATTTTTTAGGGCTCCTGTGGATGGAGAGACAAGTGAAATGGCCTCCATAATGACTCTTTTCTGATTCTCCAGGTCAGTTCTATTCTCATAATATTTCTTTCTGGAGATTATTCCTTGGTGCCTTTCATTCCTCTACTCTTCCCTTAATTCACATGATCGCAGCATCTCTGGATATAATGAAATATATCTGAAAACAACCTCGTTTAAAAGAATAAATCTATTAAGAAGCTGAGAACTTTCTGGCGTGAAATGAAAAATATTGATTGCCTCCCACCTGTTAGCAATGAAATCCTGTTCAGTTAATTAACCTGCTCAGAGATAAAGTTTATTTCTGCCCTTCACCTTCAGTTCCAAATCTTTAAAACCATTAAAAAAAAGTACCTAGTCAATGAATAAATCTTCTCCCAGGGTCCATATTCAGGGGCTTCTGTGATCTGGCTCTAGCCTATCTTTCTGACTTCCAGTTACTTCTCTTCTTCTCTGAGTTCTACATATCATAACTAAATTCAAATGTACCTCTTGAACAAGGCTCTCTCTGAGCTCTGGCCTCTCCTCCTCCCCCCATGTTATCTCACCTTTCCTAACTGCTGCCATGCTGTAAGCATTACCTCCCTATTCTGAACCCTCCCCAAACATTTTTACTTTTGTAGCATTTATTTTATACCTTGCATTGAGATCATGTGTATATTTATAGTACTAGACCTTTGAGGATGCAGTTGGATTGATTTTTGTATTCCCCATATATTCTAAAACAATGTTTTGCCTATAATTGGTGTTCAATGCATATTTTTAAAATGTTTAAATGGATATCCATTGATTTAACATTTCCTTTATAGTGGTGTTTACTTTTAGGGCTCACAACCACTGTTTCATCACTGGCATTAGAAGAATCTAACCTAGGAAGGGGTTTTTCATGATTTACATTGTATGCAAAACTGGACTCCCAAGACTTTTACTTTCTCTGGAGAAAACCCTGTTGTTGTTTTACTTCCTTAGCAACTTTGTAATTCTAGAAATCTTTTTTTGCTTCAGTGAAAGGGTGGGGAAAGCAGTCTGCTTTTTATGGACACATTACCCTTTCCATGATCCTGATTGTAAGCTTGATATGGTTTTCTATCTCCTGCCTCAATTTACTTAACGACACACATGGAGCTAGCATTTTTTGAGCACAAAACTCAATTTTTGGTAAAGCAGCTATCCAGTTATGTATGAGAGTACTCATATGCATGCGTTTAGGTTGAAGGGGAGAAATCTGGTCACCTCACTGAAACAAAAAAAGGCCATTCACTTATTCAGTATTCATTTTCTTAATCACCTACTAGATTTCAGGCTCTATATTATGTATTGATTATACAAATATAAATACAATTCTATGGTCCCCGGTTTCAAAGAGCTCTGAATCTTGTGAGGGGAGAATGTGTAATGAGATATTTATTATAGAAAATGTAATTTGAACCATGCCAGAAGCAGGGACAGTGTAATGTGGAAGACAGAGGAGTTTCTTTGAGAGAAGATAGAATTTTTTAAATAAGGAAGTTATCTCTTGTAGCATAGTCTTCATGATGACGCTAATAACATGTGCTATTTAGTGGTTATTAAAAGCATCTTTAAACATCTCATCTGGAGCCAGGCCTCAGCATCCATGCTGGGTGCTGGGGCATGATTCAGACAAGCAACCATTCTGCATTAACCAAGACCCAGATATAACTGAGGTCCTTGCTCCTGAGAGCTTGTAGGAATGAATCATCAATGGAGATGGCAGCATCTTGTGATTCATTAAACTGAATTTCCATGCCAATGATATTTTGGTGCAGAAATTTTACATGCTACCCTCTCTATGGTTTCAAGACTAAAGGCATTACTCTAGCTGTGTAGATAACTCAATGAGATGTCTTGTTCAAGTCTATGATTCTGGAGGGGCGTGTGTGTGTGTGTGTTTGGGTTGAGAGATGGAATAAGGAAGGGAAAAGGAGAGGGAGAGAGAGGATTTATGAGGAAATGTAAGAATGTAATGCCAACTTTTTTTTGTATGCTCTATGGCAGGGTCACCTTTCATTATTTTTCCATATGACTATCCTGTTATTGCAGCACCATTTGTTGAATTTTTTGTTGTTGTTGTTTATTTTCTGGGAAGCACATGGGCCGAGAATCGAACCGGGGTCTCCCACATGGCAGGCGAGAATTCTACCACTGAACTTACCTTTGCACTCCCAATGCCAACTTTTAAACAGCCAAAGTTTATAGTGAGTATTTGTACAGATTATTTTAAGTTTTCTTGTTTTTTCTTGCTCCTCACATTTGAGAGGTACTTTTCTGTTCTTCAGAAATTCCTTGAGAAGGATGGAGTAGGATGAAATGAGTCAGGAGCAGAAATAGGAGAGGAAATTAAAATCCATTTCAAATTACCCCTTGTCAGTGGCTCAGTGAAAGACTTGGATAGGGAAGAGACTGAAGATGTTGGTTAAGAGGAGGCCGCAGTGTTGTTTTGTATTCTTAGGGTCCATAATTGAAAGAGGACAATGGCTTGGGGTAACGACAATTGTTGTGATGGTGGCCACAATCCATGCAACAAATATATGTGAGCACCTACTACATGCGTACGTGACCTAGGCATTTTGGGTGAAATTGGGCCAAAACAAAAATCTCTGTCTCATAGCTCTAGAAAAACATTCACCTTCCTGTTTGAAGCGTTTCCTTCTTATTAGGTCTTAGTCATGAGGGACTGAGTTTCCACCAAGTCCCTAGGTTTAATGTGGAAATCCCCAAACTTTATTTCTTCCAAGGCTTGCAGATTGCATTTGTTCAAAAAGCTAATACGAGCAGGGACATGAACTCTGGTAGGGAGGTATGTGTGCTGGGGATGGGCGGTGGTAGTGTACAGAGCGCAGAAATTCTACAACAGTGCCATCCACACTCATATTTTCCAGCTGGGGCAAAAATGCACGGGTTAGCATCCGAATAGCCCCTCTCCGTCTCATTTGCCTTCCTCCCTCTCCTTTTTACTCTCCACTTTTTCTCCCTCTTCCCTTCCACTCAAGTCCCTCCTTCTCCTTTCCCTCCCTTTCCCTCGGCCCCTCCCCATCCCCTTCCCTAACACAGTTTTTCTCTCTTCCTCTCGCTTTTCTCCCTGGTTCCCTTTCCCTCCTCCACCCTCCGCGGCGGCTGCGTCAGACCCCCAGGAGCGTGACGCGCAGGGTCTGGGTGGTAGCTGTCCACTCGCCCCGGGTGCTGAATGCAGTAGCCGCGGCGGCGGCAGAGATACCTAGGAGCTCTCTCGGCTCCAAGAGCCTTGCTTTCCAGTCCTCGGACAGTCAGCTCACGCCCCAACACCTTCCTTCTAGCACCACCCCTTTGGGAACTCAGCCAGGGAGGGCAGTAGCCGCCGCGGCGGGTGCTGAGCAACGGCGGAAGACGAGACAACACCTGGCAGCAGCCTGGAATCTGATTTGCTTCCTATCGCCTTTTATTAGGAGATATATTTATACACGGTTTGGGGGAGTCGCGAGGTCCAAGCAGGAGCCAAGTCCCGTCTGCCATCCATCTCGGCCACGTCGCTTTGGTTCCCCTTCCCCACCTTCAGCTTGCACCGCAAACAAACCTACCTCGTTGCATCGGGGAGGAGAGAGGTAGCAACAGCGAGTCCAGCCAGCCAGAAGCAGCAGAGAGGAGGGAGGGGAGGGGTGGGGTGGGGCAGGGAGCGGGTCGAGGCCGCCCTCGGAGGGGGTAAGGCGGGCAGAGCTGCGGAGAAGACCCGGCAGCCCCCCTCCTCTGCCCCCCGCCCCACCCCTCCAGAATTACTCTTTTCTGATTATTTGGGAACCGAATTGTTCCACTAGTATTATTTCATTTTTTATTACCCCTCCTCCGCGCTTCCCAGCCGCCCCCACCCCCACGCCTGCCTTGCCTCTGGGTTGCATGGCAGCGTTGCCCGGGCTCGGGGGCTCAGGGCCGGCCCCCCGGGAAGGAGGAGGAGGAGGAGGATCATGAAGCCTGGAGCCGCAACCGCGCCGGACGGCGGGCAGCAGCCAGCGGACCAGCCGGAGCAGCCCCCGCCCGGGAGACACCCGGAAACCGACGAGCAGACGCTGCCGCCGCCACAGCAGCTTTGGCGGGCTCTGGCGGAGGCGAAGGAGGAAGAGGGCGACCACGACCCGCAGGAGGAAGAGAAGGAGAAGCGGAGGCCACGCGCTCTCTCGGACCTGTCCTTCTCCCGGCCTTTGCCTCTCGCTCGAAGGGACCTTTGATGGAGCCAAGGGGAGGGACAGCGGATTTACAGGTTGCAGCTCGGCTGGGCTGGGGGCTGAGATCATGTAGCTACTCCTTCCTCCTGCCCCCTCCCATACGCCCCGCTTCTCTATTCCCTTTTTCTGCTGCCGCCCACCCTCTCATACACACACACCCTTTTTCTAGCCAGGATCTTAATGTTCAGGAAGGAGGAAGCTCTGTAAGGGTTGGATGATCTTTCTTTCTACCCCCACCCCCCTTTCCTTTCTCCCGTCCCAATTCTCTATTTTCTCACCTCTAGTTTCCTAATTGGCTTCCTCCTAATTTCGGTGCAGCTCTTTGGCTGCAAAGGCAAAGCACAAGTCCCTTGCCCAATTGTATTTGCTAACCCCACCCATCCTACTGTTCTCTTATAAGCAACTCTGGTGCTTCCGGGGTTAATTGCCCCAGTTTTCTGTCCAGGAGAATTAAAACTTCTCCAACCTCCTTCCCTACAGCCCCCTAATTAATCTCCTACTACCGGAGGAAAACTATCTTTTCTCTTTCACACATGCAGCCCCCAATTCTTCATTGAGCTGGTTTGCCCTAAACTCAGCTCAATCCATTCTAAGTTCGATTTCAAATCTTCCACACCCTCACCCTTATATAGAGAAGAAAGAGATTTCCCACTGCCTAGGAATTTGAGAAGAACCTAGTCAACCTCTCCTGGGGAACTTTCTTGCAATTAGACCTAACAACTAATCCTTGACACTTCCTTTATCCTCCTGCCCTTATCTGTGCCCTCAGGTCAAAGGCTGGAAGGAGACACACTGAGGGGAGTTTGAGGTTGGGGTTGGGGAGGTGAGGAGGTGGGCAAGAAAAACATTGTTGCAGTGGTGGTGGTGGTTGGGCTTTCCAGGTAGAGTCCTGAATCAATGACTCAAGTTCTCAGTCTTGGGGACAGTTTATTTGCTGCTTGGAAGAGGTGCAAGAAGAGCCAATATCTGTGTAGCACAGATACACTGTGGAGTCCCCCAAACCCATCCTGTGCCCTTCTGCAGAGACTTCAGCTGCCCGTCCTGGGCTCTCTGTCTTCACTGGGTACATGCTGATGCCCCTGAGTGGGCTGATCTGGTGGTGCTGCTGCTCTTGCTGTGGCTGGTCCTGCTGTGGATTGTGCGCCCCGGCTCCCCAGATGTTGCGCCACCAGGGTCTCCTCAAGTGCCGCTGCCGCATGCTTTTCAATGACTTGAAGGTTTTCCTACTGCGGCGCCCCCCTCCAGGCCCCCCGCCCATGCACGGAGATCCCCAGCCTCCCGGCTTGGCAGCCAACAACAACACGCTTCCGGCTCTGGGTGCCGGAGGGTGGGCAGGCTGGAGGAGTCCCCGTGAGGGGATTGGCAGAGAGACCCCTCCTGTGCCACCTCCATCACATTTGCCACCTTCTTCTGTGGAAGAGGACTGGGGTGGCCCAGCCACAGAGCCACCTGCCTCCCTGCTCAGCAGTGCCTCCTCAGATGACTTCTGTAAAGGGAAGGCTGAGGATTGCTACTCCTTGGGCAGCAGCCTGGACAGTGGGATGAGGACCCCACTGTGTCGCATTTGCTTCCAGGGGCCTGAACAGGTGAGTCTTTTTTCACTTCTGTTTCCTTGTGGTATCTTCAGGTCTTGCAGATTGCCACATGCCCGCTTGCCCTGGGGAACTGTTATGCTCTCTTTGGTGTGAGAGCTATAAGTTGTAAGCGCTCCTTAGTGATGGTTTCTTGTGGTTAAGTTTGCCCAAATGGTGTCTAGTTCCTGGAGAAGTTTTTCTGGTGACTCAGTTGTACTCTCGTTTTTGCATTTTCCTTCCAATGCTATTCTTTTCTGTTCCATCTATAATTTCCATAAGCATTTTCAAAAGAGAAAATCCATACATCAGAAACCATGAAACGAAGGCATTTGGTGGTTTGTATCCTGCCTGTGGCCAAGGTATCCTTTTATCTAAATTTTTGTGAGTGACATTCTTCTCAGCCCATCTTTTGCCAACTCAAACTTCTTCCCTCTCTGAAAATGTGCTGATATCTTGCTCTCTTTCCCCATTCCCATAGACTGAAACCCAATGAGTCTGTTCTTTCACTATGGCACTACCCCTTCCCATTTCACATTGACATCCTCAGAAGTCTGCTCTCATCACTGAGGAGAAAGTAGAGAGAAATTCTAGGTCCCAGAAAACCACATGGTTTGTTAAGACACTTCTTGGCAGACCTGGTTTGTCTAGGCTGAGCGTAGATAGGAAGATAGGACGTGTGAGTGAGTTTAAAGGATATAGAGAAGGAAGTAGGACATCTTTTCATATCTGTTCCTTCTCAGGCCTGAGTTACATCAACTTAAAATGTCCCTTAATCTCTCTCCATCCATTGTAGAGGGTATCAAGGATGTCATGGGCCAGAGATTTCCCAAGTCTGGAGGTTCCTTCCTTCCATTCATATTTTCACAGACATGCTCACCCCACCCATCTTAACTCCACCAATGTCTTAGATTTTGGATGGCATGTGCATATTCTCATAGATTCATGAATTGTCACAAAATTTCCCAAAGACTCCAAGATAGAGAAGGCTTGCCTGAAAATCTGATCTAGTGAGTGATGCTAGAGAAGGAATATTCAATTGCAACCTGGGCAGAGTTATGTGGTCACATCAGCCACTTCTTCCAGTAGTTTCCCTGAAGAGGAGGAAAGACTTCTGGGGTGCTTCTTGAACAAGTGGCAGTGCAATGGGGTACCATGCTGGTGCTCCTTGGTGACTGCTTCTTGCAGAGTGCTTGCTCTGTGAGATGCAGGTTTAGCTGACACTTACATTCACTGTCTTTGCTTTGAATAGACAAAACATGGTAGGGAGCCATGATGACTGGGGTCACAGTCTGGGAATTATGAGGGGAGGTGATGTAAAGTTCAATGTGAATAAATGTCTCTGAGAGGTTGATGGTTGGTTCGATGCCCGAAGCCCCATATGAAGTGCTGCTCAGAGTTGAGAACTCCAGGTAGGTGAGAAGGTCCAGAGGGGCTGCTCAATTTCTGACTCTCAGTCCTTCTTTCTGCTTCTAGCCCTGGATCTCCAGCAGAGCCACAGAGCAGGATGGATTTGAGGAGAGCAATAATGAACCTTCAGGGTCTTTAGGATATTCCGGATTAGAAGCTTGCTCCAATCAGGAGCTTCATCTTTTCCAAAAGAAAGAACTACTTAGTCTTGCTAACTTCCTGAGCTATTTATTTCTTCTCCCATATGGGCTGGCTCGGGTCTGCATGTCACAGGGGCTGCTGGGAGTGTGGCTCCTGGCAATAGCACACTTGTTTCTAGAAAACAGCAGGACTTGGAGCCTGTCCTGGAATGATATTTCATCTGCTGTGTGAACTTCTTTAAATTGCTTTACACCTCTGGATGCTTTTCCAACTTTTCTGATTTACAGACATCCTTTCGTGTTCCCCCCCTTCCTTATTAGTGTGTTGAGAGGATCTAAGAGATAAATACAAAAATGGCTTGAAAGGGATTAATATATAATGAGCATATATTTTTGATAATGAAAAACCTTTATTTTATCAAAAAAAAAAAGAAAGAAAGAAAGGGAAGATTAGCAATATTGTGAAATGTCCTCATGTAATAATAGGGTCTGGCTGGAGGTTAGGGGCTTTCCTTTCTTGTTCATTATTTTAAGATATGTCATAAATAAAGCAATGGATTAAAAAGCTAACCCCAATAAAGGAATGGATTCTGTTATTATGTGAGAGGGCTAGGGGGTCATGCATGCATTAAGATGCATCAAATCAAGCACGTTCTGTATATGAGTATTATGCTTTGGGGGGTTGCTTTATCTGTGTAGGAGCCAGGAGGTTTTAATGAGAGTCTCCTACAGTGGTAATAAAGTAATATAGATAGAGGTTAAATGTGGAGAACACATTTTCCCATTTTCCTCTTGTTTTTATTTGCAGCATTTTGATAAGGGAGGGGGGAGGCAAAGTGAGGAGATGGGGAAAGAGAGAAGAGAGAGGAAGAAAGCAAAAAGCTGAGATTTCAGTATTTTAGTTTCTGTTCAAGGAATGCACTATATAGCAACTGTCCACATGTGGCCCTGGAGTGAATGCAGACAGCTCACGATCTTAGCAGATGAATGTCTTGGCCTTTTTCCCTGCCCAAACAAAGGAACTAGACACAGCCCCCCTCTCCCCAAGTCATCTGCCACTCTTCTGGGGCTAAAAGGCTGCCATAAGTGAAGATTGGGTCTCTGTCTGTCCAGGGCTTATAATGTATGCAGTGAGGAGCAACTGGAGTGTCCAGCTAGTCCCACCTTTGCAAATATCTACAAGGGACTCTGCCTCCATTCATTCAGGCATACATTTATATAACACAGTTTTTTGGGCACCCACAGTGTGCCAGATGCTGTTTCAGGCACTAAAGAATTCAGGAATGAACAAAACAGATGAGATTGCTACTCTCCTGAAGCTGATATTCTAGTGGAAAGACAGAAAGAGATAAGTAAACTTGTAGATAAGTAGGATGATCTGTGATGGCATTGAGGGCTGTGAAGGAACCCTAACTATGAGTTAGAGAAAAATGAAAGGGAGCGGGTGGGAAAGGTACAGCTGCATTAGACAAGACATCAGCAACAGCCTTCTGCAGACTGTGCCGTTTGAGCTGACACCTAAATGATGAGAAAGACTCAACTGTGCATGGGTCTAGCAGAAGAGCATTCCAGGTGGAGGAGACAGCAAATTCAAAGGCCTGAGAGAGACAAGTTTGGCATTTTTTTTGAGAAAGAGAAAGAAGGGAAATGATAGTGTTGGAACAAATGCTTTGAGAACTGACTTGACGGAGCTGACTGAGTAGCCACTCTTTTCACAGTCATTCATTTAGGTTGGACAGAAGTCAAGAATCGTTGGGAGGGTAGGACGAGTGCTTAGCCAACAACCTCTCTCTTTCTCTCCCCATTCCTGGTTGAAGCTATACCAGCTCACTTCTGGCCACATTGTACCACAGGGGGTAAGCCAAGGTCTCTCAGGTCAGATCGCCCCAGTTTGAGGTCTGAGCAAGTAATATAGAGTTTTTGTGCCTCAAATTCCTCATTTGTGAAACTGCAATAATAACTATAATAACAATTCATGAAGTTATTCTGAGCATCTAATCAGTCAACACTTTAGAGCAATGCTGGTGCAGGGTTTTGTTATTGTTGTTGCTGTGCTGTCGTCACCGTCATCATCACCATGATCACTATTATCCCAGAAGCAAGCAGGTGTTCCCCTGCCTTAGTTAAAAGGAAAATTCTCACCCAGCTCTCAGGCTGGCAGGAGGACTGCTGCAGTTACGGTCTGGCTGTGATAGTCGCTTGCTCTCATGCACTTATAATGCTCAAGGCACAGAGTATTGGTTCTCTGTTTCCATCATCAAAAGTTTTTATTAAGTGCCTATGTATTCCTGCTGCTCTGCTGAGTAGGGCTTGGAGACACACGGCAGATGTGGACCTGCCCTCTGGGAGTTTCACAATCTAACCCAGACATCACAGAGGCTGATAGAGATCAAGACACAAAGACAGTGAGCCTGGCGTGAATTACAGTCCTAGTGAGTACAAGAAAGAGATGTATGTTTAAAAGAAGTTCGCGTATGGGGTGCTTAATTCAGAGAGACAAGAAGGGGAATTTGCTCTCTTTTTTCCCAATTAGTCAGGGAAGGCTCCTCTGTGGCTGCTTAAGGCCAGGTGAAAAGAAATATATGCAGCCTGCAAGGCTGAGGTTAGACAGCTGGAAGCAGAGGAGACGTGAGACAAGCGAACATCTCAACAAAGAGAAACTGTCTCCTAGGTTATGAGTGACGGAGGTTGGGGCAAGGATGAAGCCCATCATAGCAGTGAGGGAGTCCCACCTGTTTTGGACTTAAGGAAAATAGAACACAAGTCTGGTAGAGTTTAACAGGCTTGGTATGCCTCTCTTATTCTTTCTGGGATTGACTTTCCTGGAGGTTTCTGTTTAGAAGGGGTAAGAGTAGTGCGAAAAGCTTGTTTTAGTCAATGTGTAGCGTTCTTGGGGAGTATGAGAAGGACTCTGCAGGTCTCAGAGGAGATTGGAGACCCCAAGATGCAATGAGAACCTTGGAATGGAGATCAAGTAGAACATTTTAGGAGGGGCTGAGACGATGTACTTATTCTTCTCAACTCTACAGTTCAATTTTACATTTTTGTGTGTGATGGTTTAATTAATGTCTGTCTCCACAAAGAGTAGAGTAGGCCTATCCCTAACATTTCCAGGACTTGCAACACGAGTATCAATGGAAGCTCACATACCATAGGCCAAAATATTTGAAAGTAATAAATCAAGCTAACAAATTGTTTAACAAAATATATTTTATCCTCACATCCTGACAAATACACCCTCATAATGACCTAGAAGATAGGTTTGAGTTTAGAATTTTTGAATTCCTCTGAATTCCCAATTCCAAATAGGGATTCATGGCCATTGGACCACAACCCGCTCTGATTTTCTTTCCACCACTGGTTCTGTACTGCACCACTAGGAGTCTTGGACACACATGTATGCACACTTTGTCCAGCTTGTCCAAGCTCTGTCCATATCATCCCCCAAATGCCTTTCCCTTCCCTCCCCTTCTTGGGCCAAGGAGGGAACAGTTTATGAACCTGAAGAAGAGGAATTGTAGGCCCTGGGAGCAGGCTTGAGGCTGTCTGAGCAGGAAATCTGGGACCCTAGGTAATCAGAACATGGTCTAGAAGAGGGGTATGGCCCCTTGATGCTGTAGACTCCTTGCCCTGTGGGAAAAGAGCAGCCAAAGAAGGGCTAGAGTGGGGGCCTCTAAAGCAAAGAGCCTTCTTGCCTAGGCCTAAGGGGGATACTCCAAAAGTATAACCCTATGGATTTTTGTTCATCATTGGATCATCAGCTCCCAGTCTGGTGCCTGGTAGGTGCTTCATGCTCTATAAATATTTGTTGAATGAATGAGCCTCTGGAGCTCATCCAGTAGGCAGCTCTGCAGGTGGGGAGCTGGGGAGGAGATAACACTCAGGAAAGAAATACTCTTTGGTGTCAAATAGCTGAAAGTAGCTCTGTGGAAGAAGGAGGGGACCTGTTCTGTAGGGTCACAAAGGGTAGTACTTAGGTCAGTGAGGAAATCTCCAAGGAAGCAAACATGGTATTGATATGGAAAGAATTTTCTATCAAAGCTATCTCAACATAGTATGGGCTGCCTTAGATAGGGAATCACATGGGTGAAGGAATTACATGGCCCTCAAAATTCCTTCCAAGCTTGAGAGTCAAGGCTCATTACAGTGATATTGTTTTGGGGCCCAGAAATATTTTTAACCTAAGCAGAAAGAGATGACTCTTCATCCCTGTTCAATTCACGGGGTCAACTGATCCTGGTATTTCTACTTCCAGTATACACAATTCATGGCATGCACAAATACGTCTTCAGCAAAGATTGCAAGGAACTTTCTCTGTTTCACGTTCACAGAAATCCTAGGTTTAAGCAATCATGAATTTACACCACGCACACACCATGACAGCAGAGCCAACCCTTCATGGTCAATAGGCAATAGACAGAGTCAAGGGTATTATGACACAGAACCCTCTCAGCTACACCCCAGAGCCATGAGTGGGCTATTTTCATTCTGGGTTTCTCCACTGTGGCCTTTCAGTTTTTACTGTTGCCAGGCCTGGTCCTATTTAAGCTGGAAGTTCCAAGGACCCTTTGTTCACTCATGCTCCAAATCTTTATTGGGAGATGATGTAAGGATGTTCAACTCACACTATTGGGTGCCTGGCTCTCTCACGGATGTAGCCATCTATTATTTACATAATACAGGCATGCGCACACATGAATAAACCATCAAACACATCAGTCTCGCTTTCACAATCAGAACTAGGGATGGGCAGGAGAGGAGATACCCTGGTGTTTTGACAGTTGTGGAGTTGTTCTCAAATCTTCACTCACCGCTTCTCATTTGATTGTCTGCTAACCCCTCCATAATTGTTCCCTTTGAAGCCATCCTTCTTCACTTGCCAGCCTGCATCATCTGGATCATCTGGGCATGGGTTGGCTTATTTATAGGGTGTGGCTTCTAGATGAGCCTCCAAGTCCGTTAGGGCTGGAGGTTGGAAAATATGAATTTCAAAACAGCATGGGAGAAGAAGAGATATTGAGAATTGCCTGCCTTCCCTCTCTCCCTCTCACTGTCAGTCTGTCTCTCTTTTTCCTCCTGCTCTCTTTTCCAGCCAGTGTGTTGGAGAAGCCCAGCTGTGGCCTATGAGTTTGGGGTGGAGAGTAACTTGAAGGGGGAGGGGATACACAGGGAGTGTGGGAATGAAGGAGCTGCTTCTTGTTTGATGGGAAGGAAGCCAACTTGGAAGTGAGCCTGGATGTAAAGGAGCTGGCAAGTGAATACTGTATGGCTCGGGCTGCACATCATCCCCCTCCTGAGATGTGTCACATAGAAGACAGGGTTTACGCGTGCTTGTTATGTGTAGTGTGTATTTGATCCTCTCTCTGTGAAAAGGAAAAGAAGGGTGCCTGAGGTGCCGATTGTCTCACTTCTAATGCAAAATTGCATTAGTTACCATTTGAGCACCTGAACTGCTAGCAAACTCTTAGCAAAAGAAAACGGGGGTCTGCAAACATAAATTCCATCAGACTTGGCAATCAAGGAGACATGGCCCTCATGCCCCACAAGGGGACACCCACGTTCTAGACTTGGACTCACTGCCCTTAAGAGGATCTCTTCAGGGTCTGTGCGGAGAGGCTTGAGGAGGACAGGTCAAATTACTTTCCTTCTCTATGGAAAAATTATTTTGGATGTGATTGAAGAGAATCAGCATCTATTTTTCTGGAAAAACCCTCAGAAGCCACCCTGGTGACTAGGACAGAGCTCCGCACACTGTAGGTACTCAATACATACTTGTTGATACTTTCCCCTTCTCCTGGCACATACATGTCCATTCCAAATTAACAGTGCTGTCTTCGGGTCTTGTTATATATATATGGTGGAAATGGTGCAAGGCATATTTGTATGTGTGTATTTGAGTGTGAGTGAAAGAGAGAATGTGTGTTGTTTGTGAATTAAAATGCCAAGCCAGAGGATGTGGCTGATCCCTTGAGGTCCCATCCCACCTCGTTTTCTCACTCTATAATGACAAATAATGAGTCTCGTCCTAGTAGTCTTGTGACCATTATTTTGGCTTGAGATCGCTTGGCCAGAAGCAGACCTTTTCTGTTGGAGAACTGATGAGAAGAGCATGGGGTTTGCAGTGACAAAGACATGGATTTAAAATCCTACTTTGGGCCCTTTCCAGCTGTGGATCTTGGGCTACTTATTCAACCTCCCCGGACCTAGATTTCATTGGTTATAAAATGGGGATAACATTTCAAGTTTAAGCGCTTGTGGTAAGGAGTTGACAAGATGTACAAATGTTCCAGGCTCAGGGCAACTGTTCATTAAATGGGAGCGGTATGTCACAAACCTAGAGTGGG
>PVIY010021611.1:0-42177 GCA_004026745.1 Myrmecophaga tridactyla | reverse complement strand
ATAGAATGTTAGATTTTGAAAGAAAGTCAATTTTTCACTTGAGCTATCCTTCTGATTTCAGCTGGATCAAATGGTAACTCATCAAAGAGAGAGGACACGATAATATAATATTTACAATCTTTGTCACAGATATGCATAGTAACTTATAAATATGTAGGTAAAGATGCTCGACTTCTTATTAAATTATTACAGTCTATTTTTTCTTAATAGTATGAATGGATGTAGGGACCCATGCTTTGTAGATTCCAACTCATCTCTTCTTTAACTTAATGAATGGTAAGACCCTTGTAATAGCTACTTTTAATATTTTTGTGTTTCTTCTAGTTGGTCTCTGAGATGTTGTCTGATTTTCTGATTCCATCCATTTTTAAAAATTGTAGCTAAACAACTAGATTGTAATTCAAGCACTAGCAAGTGTAAGAACAATAGAAAGTTTAATTTGAATTTTGTATCATATGTGACAGATATCATGTAGTAGTCACCAAATATCACTACTAAAAGGTGTCTAACAATCATTTGTTCCAATCTTGATAGAATACAAATATATAAAATGAGACACAGGAAGATAAAAAACATTACTCAGTGTCTCATCATTTAGTGATAGAGACATGATTTGGAAGAGTTTCTTACTCATCGTTCTATATTGTAATCATAGCATTATACTATGTCAGATAATAATAATGGCAAACAAAGACAAACCTCACCCTAAGAGCCAATGCTGGCATTCTCATGTTTATCTTTCAATCTTCTTCAACATGAAGTCTCCAGCACAAGGTTGTGGAGAAGGGGGAGAAGCATAATTATTGGGCCTTAGAAATGTCTTGCTGCTTTCCTCAAACTCTGGCTTTACTCGTTTTCATTTGCAGCTCAGCTCAAATGGTACATTAGCATGCTCAAGGGGTACATTGGTAAATGTTTAAAGACCAACTCTCTGGACAGGGGCGTCTGTGTGTGCTGTGACTTGTAGTGTTGGCCAGTTTTGCTGATGTTAATACTCCCTCCATGAACAGTTTCACGCTACCAAAATGGTGTCACAGAACACAGAGCTGGGAAGAGAAGTGCGCTACAGGCTCTCATGAATCAGTTCAAGCTTTTTGGACCATATCACTGGTTCAAGTCCTTTTCTTATTCTATTTTATGGGGAGTTCCCTTTTTAATGAATTAATATGCGCTTGTACTGTTACTACTTAACATTAGCTAATCAAATGATTTCCTGCTCAGTCAGATCAATCTTCTCAGCCTTAAGGAGCAACACAGTGGTAAATATGTTAGAGATTTCAGAGGAAACAATAACTAGCGTTCCTCTTTTGCACTGGCTTCTGACAGTTGTGAAGATAGGAGAGCCAGCAGATGGAGCATGAAAATCACCTTTCTTATTAATAGAGGAGAAGGGGAAGGACATGGCTTACCCTGAGAACCAAATGGTCTGCCATCTCTCTACTCCAAGTCTAACCCTTAGAATACCATTTATTAGAGGCAAGTAATTTTAAACAGACCAGACACACTGACCCGATTTGTTTCCAGCTGATCTAGTCAAGGGAGAAGAAAAGAATATTCAACTCCCTGTTACCAGTACTCCTACTTGAGAGACATTGTTGACTGTTGTCTCACAACTGGCAGATTCTCCTTGCTCTCATATGGAGAAATAAGGAAGAGATAAGCCAAGATACCAGCAGTGTTTGGGGAAGCATCTCTACTCATGCAAATCAAGGAGTAGGGAAAAGACATTTCCTTCTATCATAGCTGAGATAACTCAAAGGATTGGATCATCAAATCAGGTTCACAAGAATCAAATATTGTACCCTGAATTAAGATTTACTGATTTCAAGGGTAGAAGTAGTTCCAAAAGACTACTAACACCACTTCCCAGGTCTTAAACCATGCTCTTTGACCCGGTTTTAACATTTAGGGCCACTAAGTATTATATGTGGATATGTCAATCATATAAAAGCTCTTTGCATCATGAATCATCTCCATTTTCTACTGATTGTTAACAAGACTTTCTAGAGTGTTATACATATAAATCCATAGATTCTGGGTTTCTTTACCCTAAGTGGCCTTAAGTAGACCAGATACATATCAAGCATTCCATAGATAAGGACATTCCTGAAAACAAATACTATTGGTGTGTTTTTCAAGAGTGTGTCATTAACATATTTACATAGAGATTTGATCTGAAGCTACTTTCTTCCTTTGCTGAGGGCATCCCGCTGGCAAAGGGGATAATGGATGGCAAGCCTGTTGCTAACAGTTTGTTGTCCAATATCTTACACGTTTTTTATATCCCTCACAGAACCTAGAATACTACTGACTGTATAAATGAATCAATAGACATTTTAATGGTTGATGAATTTCTGTACACATAAGTGGCTAAAAGATTTGTATTGATTAAATAGATAGATGCATGACCTTTACATATTTCCAGGGTCTATATTTATTATGTTTTATATGTACCTGAATCTTCACTAATAGTCTTTAGGGTAATTACAATTTTAAAAAAACTTAACTATTGTTCTTTTTTAGACATTAGGCTAGATGCTTTACTGACATCATAGCAATCACATGAGGTAAGCTATTTTTATCCCCATTTTATAGTGAAGGGATCTGACATTCAGAGAGGCTAAATCATTTAGTACGTATTGAGCTGAGGATTGAATTCAGATTTGTCTGACTTGCTGAAAAACAAGCAGCAGCAAATCTGCCATCCAAGAAGATTTGTGCAATTGTATATAATCTCAGTGGTACAGTAAATTTTTCCCCAATTCCAGTCAAATCCTTTTTTCCTTAGCAGAGCAGTTAATTGAGACTGAATATAGCTGATTCATTTGTAAGTATTCTACTCCATAGTGGAAATGAGTTTGAAGCTGAATTTTTTATTTGGTAAGGGTTAATCCCTAGACCAAAATGAAAGGTCAGAAAAACAGAGGTATCAAAAACAAGTGGTTAGATAACTGAGTCACTGGAGATAACCTGGATAAATCTGGAGTCAAAATATTGCACCCTTTAGCAGATTCCATGTAATTCTAGCATAGTTTGTGGTTCAGTTAAGTTGATTAAAATGTAATAGTGGAAAAGTCTATTATCAACCACAACTTCTTCCTGATGGAAGTTTCTTCTTCTTCTTCTTTTTTTAAATCTACCATCTCTATTTCCAGTTTAGTATGATTAAAGGCATTGGGACTCATAACTAGATTTCAGATTGTCTGGTCAAGGGCAGGCTGAAATCCACTGGCTTATTTTAAGTGACAGGGTCAGTATTTTGGGGGAGAATAAATGACTTTGATGTGAGAGCAGAGAATTTTAGTTGTTGGTTTGTGAGGGAATAACCCAAATGGAAAGCATTTGGATATCAGAGGAGGGAATAGATAGATAGATAGATAGATAGATAGATAGATAGATAGATAGATAGATAGATAGATAGGTGTGTATATATATATATTATATATATATATATACATATAAAATTATGTTTTTTTTGACCCCACTCACTAATAGAAATAATGACTAAACAGCTATTTGAAAAAAGTTGCTCTGTTGTATTTGAAAACGCACATCTCAATCTATGGAATTTACTGCTTCCTGGGGCTCATGTTGAGAACCTGGAGCTATGTCTCAGAGTAGCAAGTCTGTTTTGGAGTTATTACCTTTGTAGGTTCTTTTGCTTGTTCTTACATCTAGCTTCTATTTCTGGAGAACTTTCTCTAATCATGAGTGTTCTGAGTTTCCTGACTTCAGGGGCAAAAGGGAGCACCTGAAATTTATTAGTATTCTAATCCAGTTGGAGAGAGACTCAGTCTGCAACATTATTTTTTCTTATAATTAAATATTTTAAAACCTCAAGAGAATTTTAAGAGACCCTATTTAAAATTTCTTGCTCAGGTTCTGCCAGGATCAAGACTGGATCTTTTTAAGATGACTTGCTGGAATTGGGAGCAAACTGCAATACTCAGGTTATTAAGGGACGAATTCATTTCTTCATATGCAATTAAACGATTTGTATATTAAATTTGCAATCTTAATCTCATTTTCTAGCATACCAGTTAGACAATTCTAGCCAGTAGAACTCCTAGCCATGATGCCTGTAATGCCTGTTCCTTTGAACAGAGGAAAGAATAAGAATAAACTGAGATGGTGTGATTTATGGGCTGAATGCCAAAGTTAGCTCATCTCCAACCAATTAGCAGAAGCCAAAAATTCCTCAATAACACTCATTAAGATTAGTTCCCAAAATAAATAGCTTTTCCCCTGTTACGTATGTTAACATTCCTGAGAGAAGACTTTGGCTATCCAGTCTAATATCAAGCTTCTCTTCTTTACACCCTAAAATGAGACTTAAAGGCCTGAGGGTTTGCCTCAATCAGCAACCTTTATAACTCCACATTTGAGTTCTCTGGGTTGCTCAAAGCAAATACCATGAAATGCTTCCACTTAAACAATAGGAATTTATTCACACAAGGTTTTGAAGCTGGGAAAGTGTCCACATTAAGGCTTCATCAAGGTAATGCTTTCTCCTCCAGGTGTTGTGGGGCTCTCTCCCTTCTCTTCCAGGTTCCATTGATGCCCTGCTTCTTGCTTCCATGGCTTTCTCTTTCTCTGCGTCTGAAATTCATTCTCTTATAAAGGACTCCAGGAATACGATTAAGACCCATCCTGAATGAGGTGGGTCACACCTTAACTGAAGCAGCCTCATCAAAAGGTCCTACTAAAAATGGATCTACACCCAAAGTCATGGATTAAATTTAAGAACATGTTTTTCTAGGGTGTGTATTGCTTCAACCCATCACATCCCATTTGCTGGAAAAATGGGAATATTTCTTTGAAAATACAGTTATTTTTTGCAATGCAAAATGGTTGGTTATACAATGCTAAAAATCTAAAGACAATCATTTAAAAATTAAAGTGAGAGTATTTGCATAAAAACAGAAGTGCTAAAATCTTAAAGAATGTTTAACAGTGCTTCTTATATATTGCTAGAATCCTGTCTTAAACTGTTACCATGGAGTAGGAGAAATAGGAAATCCTTGAGGATCTTTGTCTCTCATGATCTAGTGGAATTTAAATACAGGACGCTCTGAAAAATCTGCCAGAGTTCATCAAAAACATTTGAAGAGAGGACAGAATGGATCAAAAAATGCTCCAGCATTGAAAATTCCACATTAGGAATTCTTAATCTGGGGTCTGTGAATGGGTTTTGGGGGTTGATGATCCTTCTCTTTTGAAAGCAAATTTTCTCCAAAGAAGGTACCTTTTAATTTTACCCCAGAAGATGTACTAAGTGAAGGCTCAGAGAGGTTTGTCAATATGAGGGTAAAACCATAGTAGAGGGTTTTGTTCAGTTTACCCATTTCCAAATAATTCAGCAATCATTTTCGAATAACACAGATTTTGTTAGTAAGGTTTATTAATAATATATAGTCTACTATGAATTAATTATTTACACAGTGCTGTTATTAGATTCTGTTCCACAGGTTAGTTTCAAGATTGGGGAAAGTAGCTAAGAGAGTGAGAACTATCATTTGGAATATGACTGTTTTCTGCTTTGCACCATGCTGGGTGCTTTATAAATTGTATTTCATTTAATCTTTACAAGAGCCCTTTGTAATAGGTACCACCACCCAAACTAAGAGAAGATGAGGCTTGGAGATTTTAAGCAACATTCCCAGTGTCACAAATCTGATAGTAGAGCAGATGTTAAAACCAAGGCGATTGTTATCTAAAGCTCTAAATAGAGTTGGAGAGTGTATCATGAAGACCCTTGAGAGTTTAAGGGGATATAAGGAAAAGAGAGAGATAGTAATGAAGTTATATTCCTGAATTATGTTAATCACTTGAAATTTTGTGGACTCCCATTTAGCATTTTAGAATATGAGTCTCTATTGCTTAAAAGTCTGCTGTAACAATAGTATGCTACTATTCCTTTTTCTCTATAAATGGACTTTGGCTTTGAATGAAAACGTGCTGTCTAAATTCATTTCTTTGGGACATCATCAAATGTTTCTAAGTAGTCCAGAATGCTATGAATTTTAATTTGACCTTTCAAGGTGTTGGTAATAATACTGTCTTTAATGCTGTCTTCAAAGTTAATGAGCCCACTTGCAATTCACATGTGTCATTAATATGGAAGCTATATATTATGGGCCCCAGAACTGAAATTGAGGAACTAGTCGACAACTAATTCTCCTTAATGTAAGCGTGCAGATTATTATAGTAAAACTATCCTCCAGGTATGAAGTTCCCAGTTAGATAGGTCACCACATATAATCTGCCCATGTCATGTTCATAGGATGATATGGATACTATGTAGTAAAACAAGACCAGTATCAGCATATATGTTTTCTGCAGGTTTGATAATAAGTTGCAGTGGAGCAGAGGTTGTCTTTTGTTCCCTATGCAAAGTCTGCCCTCTGCACTTAGGGGCCGTGCGTTAGGAGAAGCTGCTCAGGTATAATGGCGCTAGGTGGTCCGCAAAAAGAAAGATTTCGAAATATGCTATTTTAATCAAGACATATAATGTTAAAAAACATTTCGTTTCTATGAAAGAACAGTAATGTATCCTTAAATTATGGCACACAGAACAAACTGAACAAACTTAAAAAGCAATGTGTTATATGGTAGCAACAGTATTTATTAAACTGTCAGAGAAGGTGATAAAAGGGACAATCTGAATGGTATTAAAAAATGCTATAAAACAAATACTTTTAAAAACCAAAAAATTGACAAATAGGGAGAAGACACATATGCAAAGGATAAAAGCACCTAAGGCAGAATTTGAGATGTAAAGGAGAGTGCATGCTTGTTGCAGAACGTTATTTTTAGCACAACTGATGTCAGATATTTGATCAGGAGCATGTTATTAGCATTTACTTACAATTCTTTGTTTTTATCATAGGTTTGAATAGGAAAAACTACTGGATCCATTGTTTGGAATGAACGCTATTATTTATCTTTCGTCAATTCCTCTATTGTTACATTTACTTGAAAATCTGCTATTTTTACTTCCTAAATTGCCAAGTAATTTAATTTGATTGCAACTGTCTTGGCATAAGAGACATTAGAACCCCAAATAAGTTATTTGCTTGTCATGATAAGCATGGTGATTTGGGGATTCCAATGGTAGTTATGGGTCTGAAGTCTTTCAACAGCAATAGACATTAGAGATTCATTCATTTACTGTGTGATATTTGACAGTGTAAGCTACTTATAAAATACAGTTATGTTCCTCATTGACCCTTTCAGAAATTATATATATATAATATCAAATAACTTGCATATATTTAAAGTGCTGAAAAATTAAAGATTGATGGAGGCACATAGTTATCTAGTACATAGCAAATATTTATTACATATATTTTGAGTAAAATTTAAAACCAGGAGTACGTTTTATATGACAGAAACTATGCTAGGAATTTAAACATGAATTAGTTAGATGAAGCGTAAGCTGCAGTAATGAAGAAACCCAGAAATGCAGTGGCCTAACCTGGTTTTGTTCTCTCTCATGGGACACTCCAGATGTGGGCAGTGCAGGGTGGCCAGGCAGCTCTGCTCTCTCAGGGCATTTCTGGACTCAGTTCTTTTTTTGTCTCCTTGCACTGCCTTTCTCTACATTATTGCTTCTTCTGCATGTCAAAGCTGGCTCCCAGTACAAAGGCCACACTCCAGCCCCTGGTAAGGGGAACAAAGAAAAGAGCAGAAGGACAAGCAGCTTCCTTATGTAAAAGCAATTAACATTTGTAAATATCACTGCTATTCACAACCCGTCAACATCAGAAGCTGCAAAGATGCCTGGAAACTGTAATCTCTAGCTGGGATCCTGTTAAAAAGAATGAAAGAATTGATTTAGAGTAAAAATGTGAAGTCTCTGCCAAAAGACTCATGAAGTGATTTTTTTTCCCCTCCCATCTTCCTCATGAGTTATATTAACTATTCCTATTTGCCCGAGAGGAATTGAAGGAACTTGCTTGTTACGTGTTCAGCAGTGCAATGTCTACATGCATTTCTGGATGCTTTATCTTATATTGAGAGAGATTCCTTTAATTATGAAAATACCCAAGTACTGTTTATGTTCTTCCCCCTTATTAATTACGTTTTTGTGCAAACTAATATGGTATCGATGTTGCTTTCCCGGTACTTATTTTGTTTTTCGAGCTTGATTTGAATTTATGATTTTTCTTTGCATTGATGTTATATTCTTCCTGGTTGTTTATGATTTTGCATTCTTGAATAGGCACTCTTGTTTTAAGTGACATTTTCCAGTAAGATATTAATGTTCAGTATGACCAAGGGGAGTTCTGATAAGGCTTGGGAGGACATTTGTTTTGGTGGATTCCTGGAGAGACTTCTGCCTTTGGAGGTTCAGAAAAATTTGGATCTTTTTACTGCATCCATGTTCTTTCATCCATACTACGAAGAGAATAAATGGTACAGGGTGGTTGTCAAAACACAGAAAATGATTACATACTTGGGCATTACTATCTTCTATTTCAATTCCTCATTCGAGTAACTGATATCAATACTGAATTGCCCTCTTTTTTTTTTTTTTAGCTCACTTTAATATCTTTTACACCTATTCTTATATAATACCATTATTTCTTCCTTAAAATGTCACCTCAGTCAGGCACTTGCCAACTGTGAAGTGTCACCTGCAGGATTTTCCCATCCCTTTGTTCCCTGTCTTCTAATCCATCTCGAATGCCTAAATAGCTCATTTTCCTAAAAACAAAAGGAGTACAAAAGCAACATGCTTTCAGACTGTACCTGTTTTCTCTTATTACTTGAAATATGCCGTTCCAACTAATTGAACCTCTCTGTAAGAGGTAGCCCTTCACCTCAAAAGTCAGCTTTTGTGATGGAAAATAATGCTACACTCAGAATCAGAGTGCACATTTTTCAAACTTTATGCAGGAGTATAGGAAAATAAATGAGAATAAATTCCTGCCTTCAGGTAACTCTTGTAAGAGCCCCAAGTTGCAAAATTTCAGTGGCCATTCTCAGAAGATATTCTCCTTGCACTAACACCCATATTGAGCAGCTATTCATTGTCTCTTCCTTGAGATTTTTTTATTTGGGTGTCAGAAAAACTCATACACTTGGTTTCCCTCCATTTTCACCAGTTAATTCTTCTCAGACACCTTTGCTGATTTTTCTTCTTTTTTCCCAACTTCTTATCTTTGGGGTCTTGAGGCCTCTTCTCTATCTACACAAACTCATTTAGTGACCTCATCCAGTCTTCAATCTCTAAATACCATGTATATGATGGCAACTCAAAATTTATGTCAAGAGACCATATTCCTCTGCTGAATTCCAGACTCATATATCCACTTGGATGTCTAAAAGATACAAGTGAACTTCTATTATTTCCACAAAGCACGTTCTTGCTCAGTCTTCTCCATCACAGACTATTCTAACTACTCCATTATTATATTTGCTCAAGCCAAATCTTGGCATTTGAATCTTTGATTCTTTTCTTTTACTCATACCCACTTCCTCACCCCCATCCTTTTGTTTAGTGATCCTTTTGGGTCTCCCTTAAATAGTGTATATCATAATCTGTCCACTTATGACCATCTCCGCACCCTGTCATCTCTTGCCTGAATTACTACATCAGCCTCCTAATGAACTTCCCTTGTTTCTGTACCCTCTGACTTCATCATAGCAGTCAGAGTGAAACTTTGAAAATGAAAGTCAGGTCATGTTTTTCTTCTGCTCAGAATTCTACAATGGTTCTCATTTTCACTGAGGGAAAGACAAAGTCTTCCTAAGGGCCTACCAACCAGTGCGTCATCTCCTGCACCATCCTGACCTCTGGTTGTCCCTCTGACTTTCCCTACTCTTTCCTCTCTTGCTTACTCAGCAACCACCCTGGTCTTATTCTTGTCTCGGGAACACAACAAGAGAATTTCTGACTTAGGGCTCCTACGCTGACTCTCTTGGAATTATCATCCCTCAGATATTTGCATGTCTAGTCTCCTTTGAGTTCCCGTTCAAATGTCATCTTCTCTAAAAGCCTTACCCTGACCAACCTGTTTAAAAGTGTGAAGGACCCTATAGGCCCCTTTTCTCCCCAAACTGTGCCATTCCTTTCCTCTAAAGCACATAAAAGTTTAACGCCCTATATAATTTATTTATTTATTATGTGCATTATCCATCGTCTATTATAAAATATAAGCTTCATAATAGTAGGGGTTTTCATCTATTATGAAAATATTCCTAGTATCTACAACAGCACCTGTACATCATAGGTGTTAGGTCTCAGAAAAAGAACTTTAAGAGCAAAAGGAGCTCTTAACACATGGACCCTTCAGCCCCCATCCCCTCAGCTTATCCTCCAGATGGTGAATGAATACATCCCAGATAACTATAAATATGGGCATAATCAGCAGAAACATGAAAATACCCTCCCCTGCTGGTGCCTCACCCTGCCTGATACACGCAGCTGCACATTAAAGGAGAATAGCACATCAATACCTCAGCAATTTATCATACTCCAAATCAACAAGCCCCCATCCAATCAAGGCACAACACATCACCTAGTGGGCACTCTCCCTTCCTGGTGTCACACTCTCTTTAAAACACAGCTCCCAGAACAAAGATTGGGAGCCATTTTTCTTTCCTTTTGCTAGCAGATTTCGCTGGCTCCACCTGCCTGCTTTCTCCCTGCTTTCTCTCTCTTCAATAAATCTGTTAAGTGTTGACTTGCTGTCCCATGTGAATTCCTTAACTACTCTGTGCCTGACAGTAGGTATTCCATAAATACTTCCTGAATACATTAGTGGCAAGGAAGTCAGTCTTTTTATCTATTTCTTAATAGAGTATTCTCATTTTCCTGAGAGAAATGGAAGCTTAGGGAGATCTCTGGGCTTCACATTCTTTATTTGTAAAAGGGAAATGACATCTACTTTTTCCATCTCCCAAAGTTGTAACAATGGTTAAAAAAAAAAGTCAATATGTCTGAAGCAATTTTTACATTTAAAGTGCTAACCCCCCCCAAAGAAAGAAATACAATCTTCTTGTTTACATTCTCAGAGAGGTGTTTACAATATTTTGTTTCCACCCTACTTTTCTATTTCTATACCAGGGTTCTTACCCCACATGCTTTTGTTTCTCCACCTAGCTAAACATTACTGTTCATGAAGGCTGAGCTAAAGCCATTTCTTTATCTGGAGTTGTCCTTGGATAAGCCACTCCACATTTATTTCTGTGTTTCTAAACTTCAAGTGCATTTATGGTTAGGACTTTAATGCTCAGAAATAAGCCTATTACCAAAACACATTTCTGGAAACTATATCATAAAGCTCATTTTAAATCCAATAGAGCTTCCTGACCAAAGACTCAGCTTTAAATAAATCGTAGATGTGACTAAGACATCATAAAAGTCCACATAAAAAAATCATGATAATTTAGATCAGTAAGTGATGTTTGGGATATTATACAAAGGCATAAGGATATTGCATATATTGATTGTCTTGAGGTATCTAATGCTCTTTGAAGTTGTAAGTAGCATGTATAAATATAATTTTCTTGAATCATAAATTTAATATACAACAGTATGCTAAGTGTGAACACAGCTGTCAAGAATATAATTAATACTTTTACTTACCTTCTTAGTATTCAGAAAGGCTTTGGGGAATAAAATAAAAATCTATCAAAGGAAGCTTCAACTGAAGCCTTCTAATCTTCTGAATTTTCTGTTAATCAAAATTATGCCATCTTTGTTAGAACCATGTTCCATGTTGAATCTTTTCTTTATGAATATATGTGGAGTTTCCTTTTTTGTTACTACACAGCATGGCAGTTTATAAAAAATCTGTATATTTAAGAAATGTGAAAAATGGGGGGAAAGAGGCAATGAATGGTATGTAAAGTGGCTGGGAAAGAGCTAACTAAATGCAATTGCACTGTACCTTTTCAACTACATTTTTAAGCCACATAAGGTAATTTAATTTATTTCATTTAGGTTCCCTCTACCTAGTTACCAGTGTTCTGTGCTAAGTGTAGATTGGGAAGAGAGAAACTCTTTAATTAGGTATTAAATGACTACATAGTTACTTTTTGATTATGATTATATGTCTCATTATTTAACAGTACCTACAATAAAGAAGACAGTAAGAAAAAGAATATTTAAAATAACACCAGAGTTAGTCAACCTCCTATTATTCACTCAGTCTATGCAAAATTTAGAGATCGACTCAATAGACATACCTGAAATCTGATGAGTCAGTAACTAACCTAGGCATGACATTGTTATGTGGTAGCTTTAATTAAGACCTCTATCAAGTATGTGTGGAGTAGGATTGTGAGTGGAAAGAGGTAGGGGGCTTGTGTGTTTTGAGAATGGGAGGTGAAGATGAAATGTCAGCATGATTTGGTGGGAATAAAAGTAAACCAACTGGGAAAAAGCAGAAAATGAGTGTGGCATAATAAAGACTGTAAGAAACTGTGCTCCCCAGCCCTCATGAAATCACCAAAGAAAGACCTTGCATTTTACCTCTCTCAAGGACATGGAAAACTGGCCAGCACACTCAACATGGAAAGAAGGATGGAGCATATGCTGGTTTGAAACTTTTATGTACCCGAGAAAAGTCATGTCCTTTTCCTAATCCAATCTTGTGGGGCCAGACCTATTGTTTAGGGTGGAGCCTTTGATTAGATTGTTTCCCTGGAGATTGACCCACTTTATGGTAGGTAGGAACTTTTGGTTAGATTATTCACTGGAGATGTGACCTGCCCAATTTTGGGTGAAGATGTGACTATGCCCATTCTAGAAGGGTCTTGATTAGTTTATTGGAGTCTTTTAAAAGAGGAAACATTTTGGAGAAACCTCAGGTGTAGATGCAGATGCAGACATTTGGAAATGCAGAAGCCCTAGGAGACACAGTTGCTTCAGAGCTGACAGAGATGCAGACATTTAGAGATGCTTGAAGTGCCAACAGAGAGACTAGATGCCTAAGACTGAGACATTAGGAGATGCAGAGCCCAACAGCCATCACCATGTACCTTCCATGAGATGCTAAGCAAGCTGAAACTCAGAGTTGTGTCCCAGAGATGCTAAGGGAAGGCCTACAGATGCATAGAGAGAAAACCACTGGCATCAGAAGCTGGAAGCAATAGAACCAGGAATAAGGACTAGCAGACACCAGCCATATCCCTTCCCATGTGACAGATGTTGGCCTTTCTTGAGTCAAGGTATCTTTTTCTGTATGCCCTAGTTTGCACATTTTATGGCCTGAGAGCTGTAAACTTGTAGCTTTACAAATTCCCTTTATAAAAACTGTTCCATTTCTGGTAAATTGCATTTGAGCAGCATTTAGCAAACCAAAACAGAGGGACTTGCTAAAGATCCTCTTACTGTCCATGAAATTTGGAGAAGCAACAGAAGTGGGGTGAGAGCTGCATTTAGTCCTCCAGCCTCTTCTTGAATTGGTTCAAAGATGGTAAAGGAGTCAGCATGTGGCAGGATGAGTCAAAAAATGGTTTTGATAATGTCAACACCCCTTTTCAACATGAAGAAGTTAGGATGGTCATTGCCCAAATATCCCTGAAGACTGAGAGAATGATCAAATGAGAGGGAGGAGTTGTAACAGAAAAGTTAGGATCTAACAAATGATTATGACTACTGAATATTACATAGATATTTCATTTTAGTTTCTAGTGTATAAGAACATCCAAAAGGAAATACATGAAATTGTAGAACTGCAATCTATACTATTGTTTGAAATTTTCTATTTGTTAAACTATATTTTGAAATTTATCACTTTTCTCTCCATATGTCATATTTCACAATAAAAATGTTTTAAAAAGAAAGGTTGTGCTTTCTTATTTAATTTTCTTTTCTTTAGTCTGAATAGAATCTTCTCGTTTTTCAATAAGAAAATATGACTCAAAGAAATGAAGTAATTTACCTGAAATTATTAAATGAAATCATTGCAGGATCTGTGACTAGAATCCAGATCTTTTCACTGAGTGAAGTGTTCAAAACAAAAAGAGTGAAATTCTCATTTCAATATATGAATTTGCCCTGCTTTTCACTCTCAGTAACCTCCCTTTTTGCCATGTCTAGAATCTCGGGAACTCCAGAGTTTTCATTTGCTAGGAGATAAAAGATAGGGTTCAGTTTGTCAATTTCCAAGACCCACTTACCTGCAAGAGTCCAGTATTCACCCTGAAGGGAAAAGGTTAAAATGTTTTCAGAAGTGTCTATTAAGGATGATTTGCAAGTAAATGATTATATAGTGGAAGGACAGATGTGGCTGTTAGTAAAAAGTGGCCTCTTTATAAATTATCCTACCTAAAAACTAAACTATGCTAAAGCTAAGGTCCATGCTTTTTAAAAAAAATTACAATGAATTTGATTTTCACCATTTTGGAGTTCTACAATATAATTTATTGAGTGTTGTCAAGGTTCTAAATTGGAACTTGGTTTTAGCTGGCCTAAATTAGAAGTGTCCTGAAAAACCATCAGTTGCCTCACATAGTAGAAAATTCCCCATCACTGAGATTATTTAAAAATAGAGACTGAACAATACCTTAACAGAGATGTTTAGGAGGATTTTCAGGTGTTATATAGGGTTTACATGAGAAGACTTTGATGTCCTGGCTAACACTAATTTTGTATGACTTCTCAGGTTAAAAATGATTATTTCTTCACCTTCTAAACCTCCTTATAAAGATGTGAATATAGATTGATAATGCATTGGTTGATTAATATTTGGAGAGTCAGAGAAGAGAAAAATCTAATTCCATTATTATTGTTCTTATGCATTGCTATTGGGCTCTTCTTTGAGTCAGTCAAAATAAATGCTTTTCAAATTTCACATCATGATCCATTAGTGGATCATGTAATCAATTTGATGAGTTTTGACCAAAAATTATCTCAAATGAAGTAGATAAAGTACAGTAGGGTAAGAGAGTATAGAATGGAACACAGTGGAGCAGGATGGAATAGAATAACCACATTCACAAAATAATTACTTGTTCTAAATTCCTATAAGTATATGAAAATGTTCACTGGGGCAAGATGCAAAATGCAGCTCTTACTCTGTGTTGCAATAAAAATATTTGGAACTGTAGTTTAGAATTTGATAATTTTTGCTTTATTTTGCTTTATTTATTTGCATTTTCCCTAAATCTGAGGTTGAACATTTGTTGATTGCAAAGCGTCCAGAGAGCACAGCTTTGACTGTTTTCTTCAGAGGTGATGTTTAAAATTATTTTAGAATCCATCATTTATGAAAGAAATGTAGGGGTTATGGAGGTAGGTATATTTTCCTTACTGCACTCTTAATGCTGTTAGGGAAGAAAGTGTTCAAATGTGACTACAGTTAAAATTCTCTCTTATTGTCAAAATGATACGTACTTTAAGTAACTTTTCATATTGTATAAAGTGTTCCCCAAATGCAGTGTTGCATTGTGTTATAATAGGCGTTCCTTATCATATTTGCATATAAAGTGATAAGTTTAATGATTAAGTCATTTACATTTTAATATTGAACATTAGATGTGATTTATATGCTTATTTATCTTCTCATGTATTTGACTATTTGTTTATTTTAGTGTATTAGATGTTGTAGATCTCAAATGTGTGCCTCAGTTTTGTTATTTTCTTAATTCTCTCCTCCTAGTGAATTTTTACTAGCTATTTTTTCTCTCTTATATCTACGAATTGTGCCTCTTTGACCAAGCCTTATTTTCTTTTACCTCTACCATCTTCTTCTAACTACAAACCACTGGCACTACGAGAAGTTAACTCAGAAGTTAAATAGAATAAAAATGGTTAAAGAAAGTTTGGAACTTAAAATTTTGAATGCAGCAGCCCTAACCAGAAGGTGATTTCAAATATTCTCTGGTATATATACGTTGGAAAGTTTTTAAAAAGCCATAAATAACTTTCTGAATAAACTGAGGCATAGGCAAAAATAAAATATAACCATTTTTATTATTTCAGTTTACGTACAGACTTTTGTGTTAGAAATTTAGGAGGTTTGATTTGCTTTTGTCTAATAGCTAGTGACGTTGAGCATCTTGTCATATGCTTTTTATCCCTTTGTCTGTCCTCTTCGGAAAAATGTCTATTCAAGGATTTTGCCCTTTTTTAAATAGGGTTGTTTCTCTTTCTACTGTTGAATTGTAGTTGTTTTGTTTTGTTTTGTTTTTTACATATTCTCAATACGAAACCATTATTGAGTTTTGGATTCCAAATATTTTCTCCAATTACGTAGGCAGTCTTTCACTTTCTTGACAAAGTCCTTTGATGCACAAAAGTTGTTAATTTTGTGAAGGTCCCATTTATCTATTTTTTCTTTCATTGTGTGCCTTGTTTGTAAAGTCTAAGAAAACATTGCCTAATTCAAGATCCTGAAGATGCTGTGCTATATTTTCTTCTAGGAATTTTATAGTCCTTTTTCTTATATTTAAATCTTTCATCCATGGAAGATATGGCTATCTCTTCCATTCTTTTGTGCATGGATACCCAATTCTCTCAGTACCATATGTTGAAGAGACTGTTCTTTCTTAGTTGAATGGAGTTGGCAGCCTTGTCAAAAGTCAATTGACCATACATGCGAAGGTCTATTTCTGAACTCAATTCAGTTCAATTCAATTCCATTGGTCAATGTTTTTATCCTTATGTTAGTACCATAATGTTTTGACCACTTCGTTCTTACTTATCAAGATGTTTTTGGCTATGTGAGGCCACTTACTCTTGCAACTAAATTTGATAATTGGCTTTTCCATTTCTGCAAAGCATGTTGTTGGGATTTTGATTGGGATTTCATTTAATCTGTAAATCATTTTGGATAGTATTGGCATCTTTATGATATTTAGTCTCCTAGTCTATGACTATGGATTTCCATCCATTTATTTAGGTCTTCTTTGATTACTTTTAGCAATGTTTTATAGTTTTCTGTGTACAATTCCTTTACATCCTTGGTTAAATTTATTACTAGATATTAGATTCATTTAGTTGCTATGGTAAGTGGAATAATTTCTTGATTTCCACCTCAGATTGCTTGTTACTGGTGTATAGAAACACTACTGAGATTTGGGGGTTGATCTTGTACCCTACCACTTTGTTGTATTCATTTATTAGCTCTAATAGCTTTTATTTTGGGGGGATGCTTTTCCAGGGGATGTCTTACATTACTATGCTACTAACATCACTTGGAAACTCTAACTCTGCCTTTCACTTAGATTTTATTAAATGGTTGAAGTATTTTTCTCAAATTCTTGATTGCCTAGGTTCAGTTGTTTTTCACTAGAAGTAGAATTTGTAACTTTAGACTACCTTTCATTCATTATTTTAACACATACTTACTACACATCAACTCTATGCAAAACCTATTGATAGGGTTTAAGGAGGGAAAGGAAGAGGTAGTGAAACAATAAGAAAAGATCCAAAGATAAACAATATTCATAGCATTTCTTTAAAGTGTTTTAATCTAATTACTTCAAACATCTAATGATTAAAACTAATATAAAACTTTATAGAAACAAATCATAGATATTTAATCTCCTTTATAGACCCTGAGTAAGTATTTCCTTGGGCAGTCCACTTTGCACTGTATTTTTGACACTGCAACCTGGGGGGGCTCTCTTTTCACTTAGTTTTATCAGCATATGGTCATGCAACATCTGTTTTGTTGTAAGGATTTCTGTGTTGAATAGCATAATTTTGTGAGTTTGCTAAGACCTCTTAAGAAACTTCAAGAAAAGCATAAGAAATTCCATCCAAGGGGCACTCAGTTCTCCAAATGATACCAGACCACTTACAGGTCTCCAACTGTATCATCTTCTTTCACACTTTTATTCAACTGCTGCATTCTGGATGTTCTTTTTGTCCTATTTAACTCATCTAATACTCACCTGATGTATTGTATACATTATATGTACCCCATTTATGAACTCTTCACCAAACCAAAGGGGTAGTGTCATGTGCTTCCCCTTTATGTTCTTTCAACTTTCCTCTACCATAGCACTTTTATTAATTGTCTACATGTCTGCCTCTCCCCATACAATATGAGCTCCTGAGAAGTTGGGGTACAGCCTCTGTGACTCAGTTCTGACACAGTGTCAGGCACTCATTCGGTGATCCAAACGTCTTTGTTGAGTAAATGGAATGGAGTCTTTTATGAGGTTATTCATATATCCTACCTAATCTTAACACAGAGCCTCTGAGACACCCCATCCTTATGGAAAGAATAGGTTTATGTCATAAGTTTCTTGACAATGCATTTAATACAGATATATGTGTTAAGAAAGTTGTGCTGGATGACATAATATATTTTAATCTGGATAGTCAAATCTATTACTTGTCACATAATTCACTATATGTTTATAGATGAGTCCCAGTGAATGGCCTGTGCTCACAGAAGGCAGTGGATGCGCTGACTAGGTTTCAATATAGTTTAAGTGATGGCTTCAGCTAAAAAGTATCAACCCATCAATTTTATTAACAAGTCAGTCTATTAGTTGTTTGCGGCAGGAGAAGTGCTTGAGTCAGATATTTTTTGCTTCCAAACCAGTTGTAATAGCATCAGTGGATATCATGCAAATAAAGGGAATTTGTTGCCATTTCAGTCTAAAATTTTCCTTCCTAACAATGGAGGACCAACTTCATTCGAATTCTTTAACCTTTAGCTTTAGACCTTACCCTTCCCATAATCTATGCCTCTAACTCTTTGTAAGATGTAAAGAGATTCAAGCAGATTTGATTAGATACCTTCATTGTTATCTGATAGCTTTTCTTTCCAACAGCTAGATGCATTTTGAATGAATTCATTTTTATCTCCCTCGTTTCTCTATGCTTGGTCTTGTAGTATGCTTGTTGTCTGGGTATATTTAATAATTGGGTTAAGATTAGCTCCTTTATTCCCTTATGTTTTGGGGTCAAGGTCTATTTTTGTTTTATGATCAGTATAGTTTCATAAAATCAAAATTAACAAAACATTTTTGTTTTTAAATGACAAAATTCATCTTTGTCTTGGAATATACTTATTTGAAGAACAGTTTAGATATTCATGTGACCTAATGGAATATACAATTGCAAATTCTGCATGCACTGTGATTTAGGAGGCCTTGTTTTTACTGATTGGGGTTTGTTAGTAAGAAAAAACTTAGCTCCTGTTACAAAGTGAGGCAGATAAAATACTATTTGCAAGGTAATGCCATCTTAAAATTGTTATCCAATGTATTTCAGGTCAAAGCGACCTGAATTTCATGGTCCAAAAAGAACATACTTTATAAACTTTATCCAATGAACCTATAGCATGGTATTTTACCATTTCTTCTGTAAACAGTCAATCTAAGAATAGTTCCAATCATAAACTCATAAGTTTGCTAATTTCATTTAATCCAGTAAAATTAAAATGACAGGTTACATTCTGTTATGAAAGAAATCTCCAGGAGGGAATAGCAATGTATATTAATTCTTAAATTCAGATTTTAGTTTAAAATAATAAAAACTCTACTGTGACCTCTCAATAAGGTTCTCCAGGGTATCTGTTGAGGCATCTGTTCACTGGAGGTTCTTCCAGGAGGTCATCTCCTCCCCAGGGTCTGGCAGGGCAAAAGATGCAGGCCCTCTCCCTTTTGTGTTCCTGTTCCCTGAAAGGGATTCCTTTCCCCAAATCCTAAAGGCTTTTTCAAAAATTTTATTTTAAATCTTCTCCCTGTCATCTTTGAAACATGAAATTGCACTCATACAAAATCCAGATTCTTCCAAGTCTGTGGTCATTCGAAAAAACTCTTTGTTCCGAATCATGTAAGCTTTGGTTATACATCCCAAATCCTCTCCTCATCATAGGGAGAAAAAAAAATGCAAAAGCCTGCTCTTGCATCAGAAAACACAAGTTTTCATAACTTTCATTTCCCATAAGTTGGATGCCAAAAGTGAATACTGCCTCATTTTTTTTTTTTTTTCTTTTTTAACTGCCTTTTTCCTTTCCTCCCCTAAAGACATGGATGTCATGGCTCTGGACTGCAAGAATGACCAGGATTTTTTTTTAAATGCATATATATCCCCACAGACTTGCATATATTTACATAACATACTAACTAGGATTTTGCATGGTATGCATAATAACTCATATCTACTCTGTGGACTCTTCTTTTAAAAAATATTTTTATTGAGCTATCTTCATGCACCATGCAGTTTATCCAAAGTATATAGTCAGTGGCTCACAATATCATCACACAGTTATGTATTCATCACATTGGTCCTTTCTAGAACATTTGCATCACTCTAGAAAAAGAACAAAAGTAAAAACCCATACATCCCATACCCCTTACCCCTCCTTCTCATTGACCACTATTTTAATCAACCCATTTTTTTAAAGCTAAATATATATTTTAATTTTCAAAGTACATTTAAAGCAGTCATTACAGAACAAATTACAGAGTTCATTATAGGTTACTATTCCACTATTTCAGATTTTTCTTTCTAGCTGCTCCAAAACACTGGAGGCTAAATGAAATATCAATAAACTGATTCAGTAGACATAGTCATTTGCTAAATACTATTTTCTCTGTTAAAACTGCTCCTTCTCCTTTCATCCTTCTCTCAGTCTCTAAGGATCTTTGGGGAATGCCCACTGTAACATTTTCATGTAGAGAAGGCGTATCGACAATAAAGGAGAGAAGGATGTAATTAGTTGATAATCCTGGAGAGGCTGACCCTTCTGGGTTTCAGGATTTATCTGGCCTAGGAAATCTCTGGAGGTTATAGATTTTAGGAAAGTAAACTTTGTGCATGAAACATTTATAGAGCCTCAGTGCCAGCCCTAAGTGTTCTTAAGAGTTAAGAGGAATGATGTTGGTTACAGTTTGGTAAACCATGGCAATTAGCACCATCTAACTAAGATTTGCATCAAGTAGCCTCTAAAATAGCCTCTTGACTCTATTTTAGCTCTCTTAGCCACTGATGTCTTATTTTGCTTTGCTTCTTTTCCCCATTTTGGTCAGGAAGACACTGTCGATCCTGTGTGCCAGAGCCAAACACATCCCTGGGAGTCATGTCCCGCATTGACATGGAAATTTTTACCCCTGAATTGTACCCAATTTTTTAACTCCTTATCTCCCCTAGTATTTTTTTTTTGGTCCTTATTTTTTTTTTTATTCATCAGTCCATATCCTGGATAAATGGAGCATCACACAGACACAAGATTTTCACAATCACACGGTCATATTGTAAAACCTATATAGTTATACAATCGTCTTTAAGAATCAAGACCAAAAAAAAAAAGAAAAGAAACAGGGCCACTAGAATACAGTTCAAGTTTCAGGTTCTTCCCTCTAGTTACTCCAATACACCATAAATTAAAAAGGGATATCTATATAATGCATGAGAATAAGTGCCAGGATAACCTCTCAATTCTGATTGAAATCTCTCAGCCACTGAAAGTTCATTTTGTCTCATTTCTCTCTTCCTCCCTTTGGTCAAGAAGGCTTTCTCAATCCTGGGAGTCCTGTCCCATATTACCAGGGAGATTTATATTCCTGGGAGTCATGTCCCACAGAGTGGGGAGGGCGGTGAGTTCACCTGCCAAGTTGGCTTAGAGAGAGAGGCCACATCTGAGCAACAAAAGAGGTTCTTTGGGAGTGACTCTTAGGCATAATTATAAGTAGTCTTAGCCTATCCTTTGCAGGAATATGTTTCATAGGGACAAACCACAAGATCGAGGGTTTAGCCTATTGAATTGGTTGTCCCCACTGCTTGCCTGAATATCAGGGATTCCCCAGGTGGGGACGTTTAATATTTCCTCTGTTCTAACCAGTCCTCCAAGAGGATTTTACAAGTACTTATTTATTCTCTGCCCAAAATACTCTGGGATGTATTGAGTCAACACACTAACCTGTACAAACCAACAAGATTTCATGCCCTAGTCAAGATTCCATGTAATTATGGTGTTTGAATAAACTGACCATACAAGTTAAATTTTATGTACATTGGCTCGTGAGTGCATACTTTTCCATTGAATGAATTTTCTAGTTATTTAATGGCTACTTAATAATTGTGTCAATATACTATATTTTATTAAACCTTTCTCCCAACATTGAAATTTCTACCAATCTTTCAGTTTTTTGGGTAATGTTAGCATGTTTACTATATATTACAATATTTATTATGAAAGATATTCCACCAATGAATGTCACTGCAATTATTTTCTGGATTGGAGATTCTACTGTGAAAAGTGTTTGTCTATTGCAGTTGAAAAAGTTTTCCATTGAAAATATTCTGTAACAAAAATACAAAATAAATTATCTTGAATCCCATGTGATTCTTTATTAATTCATGCTAATTCCTTTAATTTATTATTCAATTAATTTTTATTGCTTTTAGCATTGAGATCATTGAAAGCTGGAATATAAAGCCCAGAATATCTGGAAACAGAGAAGCAGCAAGGGCCTAGCATAAATCACCCTGTCTTTAAGAAACAAAATTGAGGGGAAGTACTATACTTTCCTTTAAGAGCCGTTCTTAAAGGAAATAACATACACAATAACCTGTGCTTTGGCCAGATTTAGTCAATGCTTTTGATTGAGATTATTTTTCTCTTGTAAATACTATTCAGTGGGCGGTGCAATGCCTTCATTTCCAGAAATGATTTTAAAAAAGAAGAAACCCCTGTAAGTGACTACTTTCCCTCAGAAACACCATCCAAGCATTTCTCTAAAACACACAGATTGGCATATTCTCAATTAAGCTATCAGTTTTGAGACAACAAAGATTATTTTCTAAAGATAAAAATGACAGACATATTAATATCTCAAAAACATAGACATTTGAAAAGAATAGGGGGAGAATCAGTGTTTAATTTTCTGCCATAGTAAGTATATCTTTAGTTTGAGATTTTTTAAATGAGCATTATATTTAAATGAGTAAATTAGAGTTAAGAAATTAGACATTATAGGTGATTCTAATTCCTGATTCTCTAATTGAACATTATTATTTGACTCTTTTCAAACAAAAGATTATTTCTTTTACGTGTGCTTTGTAAATTTATTGAAACATTACTTTTTTGTGATTGAGAATATTAAATAAATAAGCAAATTCAATTTTTAAAAGAAAGAACTAATTTGAAGGTGAAGAGGTCTGTGGTTTAAAACCATTGGGTTTGCAATTCCATAAATGTTATTTGAATATTTAATTATAGCTATCTTATATTCCATTTTTCACTTCATAATTCAATTTCTAAAGACAAAATATATGTATACATGTGTGTATGCCCCCAGGCACTTACTTAACTCTTCTATTGATTCCTTCACAGTTGAATCTTCCCTCTCGTTAAGGCAATGTCTACGTATCATAAGATCTTCTAACAAACAGATGCATCTTATCATCATTTACTTTTTTGCTTCATATTGCATTCATCTCTATGGGTTCTTAATCTGCATTAAAAAAAAAAACAACAGCCTGGCATCTACTCGCAACCAGATTTCCAGCAGGACCAAGGCCGGCACCCTTAAACATAGTAGATCCTCAACAAATATCAGTTGAATTAAAAAAAAAAATTGTTGCAGTTGAAATCCCCTATATGGTAGATCTATAACTTAGACACTAAAAAGCCACAAATTTGGTATTTGTTAATTTAACTTGAGCTTATTCTGTCCTTCACAGAACATATTGTGGCGACACAAAACTTTCATACCCACATGAAAAAAGGAATGAGAAATTGATTGATAATTCTGCTTTACCCTGTGCCTACCCCCTTACTCTTTTTTTCTGATAATTTTCTCTGTTATAACACTGAAAGAGAAATGAAGGACTGAGAAATGTTCATTGAGAAAGCATTCTCTATCATTCCCTAAGCAACAAGATTAACTTTAACCTTGGTTCCAGAGGCCAGGTTTTAGGATGGTGTATCAGAAATGTTGGCTTTTAAATTGCTAAATCACTTAGTACCAGTATCGCCGTATCACTGATGCCAGTGTCCATGCAGTTTTTTTGTTTGTTTGTTTTGTTTTGTTTTTGCACAGGCAGGCACCAGGAATCAAACCTGGGTCTCTGGCGCAGCAGGCAAGAACTCTGCCACTGAGCCACCATGGCCCGCCCGCCTGCCCAAACAGTTTTGATAAATGAATGAAATTTATTTCAATATCTTTTGAGTTAATTTTACTTTTTCATGCAGTACTTCACGTTATGCCAGGAAGTCTAAATAAGACATTTTTCAAAGAAAATTATAACATCATTTGCCTAACATCTTCCTTCCAGGAATCTTTAAGAGAGTTATTGACACCTGGTGGCAGATATTAATACTCGGAAACTTGTATTCCAAATACTTGGAAAATTCCGAGGTAATTTTCAACCGAAAAACTAATTAATTTTATTATATGCCTAACATTGACATTATATAGTATAAAAATAAGTAAATAAATAAACCAAATATCACCATGGGCAGAAATCTTATTTACTTTTAAATATTAATAAGATTTTATTTCCGTATTATCACAAGCTGAAATGGAGTCTATATTTATCTAAAGGCAACCATTGAAATTTTCAAATTGTCTTTCTAAAAATAAGATGATACATAAATGAGACATTTAAAAAGAGGCCATAATAGAAACAAAGACTTTTTTCACTTCATTAAGCAATACAAATGTAACAGCAATACCAAGAAAAAATCCTTCCATCATCATAGTGAATTTCAAAATTGGTTTTGTTTATTCTTTTTTTTCCCTACTATTCAGTCACCTGAATCTAATTTCAGCTTAATTATCCAAGAAGATTCTATTATTACCTTGGATTATTAAAGATCTAAGAAGATCTTCGCCCACCCCCTTTTTTTTTTCTTTATTAGAGAAGTCATCCATTTCCAGAACAATCATGCATAAAATACAGAATTTCCATAACCCACCCCACCACCAATACATTGCTTTGGTTTGGAATATCTGTTACAATTGAGTATACCACATTTTTATAATTTTACTATTAATTAGAGTCCATGACTTAATTTAGGGTTCATTGTGTATGCTTTGATGGATATTTTAAAACCTTTATTCTGTTACCATATATATATGATCTAACATTTCCTCTTTTAATTATATTCAGATATATATATTTCAATGCTGTTAATTATGTTCTCAATATTGTGCTACCATTACCAATATCTATTGTGAAAACATTTTCATTATTCCAAATAGGAACCCTGTACTTTTAAGCCTTAACTTCCTATTCCCTATCCCCACCTCACTCCTGGTAATGTATATTCTAGATTCTGACTCTATGAGTTTGCTTATTCTAATTGTTTCAGTTCAGTGAGTTAAATAATATTTCTGTCTGGCTTATTTCATTCAGCATGATGTCTCCCAGGTTCATCTATGTTGCTGCATGTTTCAGGATTTCATTTTTTTTTTTACAGGTGAATAATATTTATTCCACTGTATGCATTTATTTATCCATTCATCAGTAGATGGGTATTTGGGATGCTTCCATCTTTTGGCAATTGTGAATATTGCCTCTGTGAATTTTTTTTATAGCTGCCATTCTAATAGGTGTAAAATGGTATCACATTGTGATTTTAATTTGCATTTCCCTGATGGCTAATGGTATTGGGCATCTTTTCTATGTGCTTTCTGGCCATTTGTATATCTTTTATATAGCGAGGTCTGTTCAAGTCTTTTGCCAATTTTTAAATTGTTTTGGTTCACTTTTTGATGATAGGCTGAAGGTTTTCTTTGTATAGTCTGGATATTAATCCTTTTTGGACATGTAGTTTCCAAATATTTTCTCCCATTATGTAGGTTTTTATTTTAATTTCTTGATAAGGTCTTTTGAACAACAAAAGTTTTTAGTCGTGTTTAAGTCCCATTTATCTATTTTTTTCTTTTATTGCTTATGCTTTTGGTGTAAAGTATAAGAAATTATTGCCTAACACAACATCCTGAAGATGCTTCCCCATATTTTCTTCTAGGAATTTTATGTCCTGGTTCTTATATATAAATCTTTTGATTCATTTTGACTTAATTTTTATATAAAGTGTGAACAAGGGGTCCCCTTTCATTTTTTTGCATATGGAGATCCAGTTTTTCCAGAAGGATCTGTTGAAGAGACTATATTCTTTCTCAATTGAGTGGACTTAGCAGCCTTGTCAAATATCAATTGGCCAAAGATATAAGGGTCTATTTCTGACCTATCAATTTGATACCACTCATCTATATGCCCATCCTTACAGGCTGTACCATGCTGATTTTTTTTTTGGCATGGGCAGGCACTAGGAATTGAACCCTGGTCTCCAGCATGGCAGGCAAGAATTCTGCCACTGAGCTATTGTCGCACCACCCAGCATGCTGTTTTGATAACTATAGTTTTGTAATAAAGTTTTAAAACTGCAACATGTGAGTCCTCCAAATTCATTCTGCTACTCAAGATGGCTTTGGCTATGTGGGGTGCCTTACCCTGACATATAAATTTGATGATTGGATTTTCCATTTTTGCAAAGGTGGCTATTGGAATTTTTATTGGGATTACATTGAATCTATAAATTATTTTCAATTGTATTAACATCTTAATGATATTTAGTCTTCCAATTCACGAACACAGAATATCCTTAGGTCTTCTTTAATTTCTTTTAGCAATTTTTTATAGTGTTCTGTATGCTATTCCTTTACAACCGTGGTTGGACATATTCCTAAATATTTGAATATTTCCGTGGCTATTGTGATTGGTATTTTTTTTCTTGATTTCTTCTGATCATTGCTTGGGTGCAGAAATATTACTGATTTTTACATGTTGATCTTGTACACACCACTTTCATGAATTCATTTATTAGTTCTAGGATTTTTCTTGTGGATTTTTCAGGATTTTCTATGTATATTACCATTTCATCTGCAAATGGAGGAAGTTTTACTTCTTCATTTCCAGCTTGGATGCCTTCTTTTCTTTTGCATGCTTAATTGCTCTGGCAAGAAATTCCTGTACAATGTGGAATAACAGTGGTAATGGTGGGCATCTTTGTCTTGTTCCAGATTTCATAGGGATAGCTTTCAGTGTTTTGCCCTTTATCATGATGAGGAGGTTTTATTCCATTCCTACTGCTGTACATGGGTTTATCAAGAAAGGGTGCTGGATTTTTTTCACATGCCTTTTCTGCATCAATTGAGACAATATTGCATGTTGTTTCCTTCATTCTGTTAGTGTGGTGTATTATATTAATTGATTTTCTTATGTTGAACCAACCTTGCATACCAGGAATAGATCCCATTTGATCATGATCTATGATTCTTTTAACATGGTGTTGGATTGAGTTTGTTAGGATTTTATTGAGGATTTTTCCATCTGTATTCATAAGAGATAGTAGTCTTGAGGTTTCTTTCTAGTGGTATCCTTATTTGGCTTTAGTATGAGAACGATGTTGTCCTCGTTCCAAACACTGATTATGAGATGCTTGTAGAAATTGCACTTTTAAGAAGCTTCAAATAAAGCCCTGGAAGTTGAAATGGCTTTGTATAAAGCTGTATTTATAGGTTATTTTCATTAAACCTTGTGTAAATTGTCTCTCCATCTTATAAAAGCAGCCCTTTAGAATAGTTATTGTAATTATTACTTTTTCTGCTGCTGTACTCACTATTATCAAGTGACAGAGGAATGAGGATGTTCCTTTTTTGCTCACAACACATAATGACACCACAATCTTAGTCCTTATTCTTAAGATCACATTACCTTTGTATCATTCATTGGAAACTTTCAGAAAGCTGGTTTTGTCTCTTAGAGCAGGAGCAATTGTAGGTGGCATGATCAAATTTTTAACTACAATAAATACTATTGAATGTTACATTTTTATACAATTTTTACAAATATGTTTTAGAGTAATACTCTTATTTTTCAGCTACTGTTATGGAAATATTCTTATGAGACTCCAGAAGGCACAGGTGTGTAGTTTATGTATGTATTTCCATCGATCAGAGTGAATAGAATGGTCCAGATGTGCCTGAAAACCTTATTCCTCCGGACACTTTTCACTTTCCATTTATCTTTTTTTTGATCATGTAGATCCCACAAGTTGAGATCAAAATACTTTCTAACTACTTGATAATTGTCACTTTATTTCTCTGCCCCGTGTATTTTTCTGAGACTCACAGTATGAATAGTTAATCGAAATTGCTCTCAATTTGGGTGGCATTCAAGAGTACATGAGGTTTATAGCTGCTGCCAAATTTTCTCGCATAAATATTATGAAGAATCTATGTATCATACTGGGAGGAAAATAATGTCTGTTTGAAAATGAATTATTTTAAATCAAGACATAAACTATTATTGAAATGTAAAATTTATGGAACTAATACTACAGGAGGTGAGGTTTGTCATAGACCTTGATAGAAAAAAAAATTTCAAAACAGTTGTTTTTAGGCAATGATAATTTAAGTAAAGAGGGAAAAAAATCAAAGCTGGGAACTCACAATCTGAAGGGCCTTTAAGATGCTGTCTATCAAAGGAGCCCAAATATATTCTTGGGAAAGAAAACAGATGAAACCTAATTTCATATAGTTCCTACTTTATGCCAGTTACTTTGTATGTGTGTATATATTTATACTTTTGGTTAATCCCCCAAGAAGTTCCATGAAATAGAAGTTATTGTCCCTAATTTACAGATGAGAACACTGAGAGTCAGACCCAGTCAATGAATGAGGAGCCTGGGTTTAAATCCAAGGCTGTGGACTACGGATAGAAATGGACAGATTGGAGATATAATTTGAAGGTGCAGTTGACAAATCTTAGTAATGGTTTGGATGTGGAGCAAATGTAGAGGGAGGTAGAAGGAAAAATTGCAAGTATTCTGTGTAGTGTGAAGGGGTTTATAGGATCTGCATTGTGCATTCAATTATATATGAGGCAAGAGGATATATAGACTTGATAAGCAGAATATAATTCATCTTTCCATATAGCATAAAAGTCCATCTCATTCATTCACCCATCCATCCATCCATTCATTTATTCTGTTTTGGTTGGTACCTGTTTTGGTTGGTTTTGGTTGGTGTGTTTACTATTTTAAGTATGTTACTCTTGACTCCTATTCTTCTAAGTGACCACACTATATACTTCCTAAAGGAACACTGACTTGAATGGGAAAATAAAATGAATTATCTCTACAGTTGCTCCTCTTTGATACCAAACAAGAGTGAATGAAGTTCTAAAATGGTGTACCAAATATTTTGCTTTCCATTGGAGACAGTTTTGCTCATAACTTAGGGTATCATTAGATTTCAAGGAGGCATTTTTTCAGGGCAAGGGTCTAAATATTATTCCACTAAATTTTATTGGCACAGATTAACTGGAGCCAGAATATAGTCCAGAATGAAGGGATTGAAAGCAAAGCATCAAGGAAAGTTAGAAACAGGAATTGGACTCAGATGACTGAGATTAGGTTCAAAACCAGTGAGCAAGTTTTGGGGAAAAAAGCAGTCAGCAAATAGCTGTCATAACATTAATTAGTATTTCTATGGTGCAAACAAAGCTTCTAACCTTTGTTATTAGTTATTTTGATTCCCGTTGTCGCTGCTATTTTGTGGTCTGTTTGAAGATCAAAATCAAATATTCTTATTCTAAAATAAGGGAGGAGTAGAAGGCTGTGGAATCAATGCTGATATATTCTGGCCTAATGACCTCATTTTTCCTTTGTAAAATGAATATTTTTTGTTTGCTATCATGAGTCACATCAGAATATATTTAAGTAAAAATAATAAAGAATTCCCTCGGCCATTTTTTCTTTTCTGAAATAGTGTTACATGAGTCTTTCCTTAGAATGGCTTATTAATAGACACAATGCTATGCATTGTGAAATTCTATTATTTTGACCGTAGTATCCTGAAGGAGTGATGGTCCTTTGAGAGGTCTGTCCTCAATTCATTGCAACATGTAATAACCAGGGCTCCTAAATTTCAGTGTTTATTCTAAGAGTTTATTGTTTGTGACGTGACACTCATCTGCCAAGAATATGCCTCTCTCTTAATAATTAGAATAACTACATCTTTCAAGCATTAGTGCACAGATAAGAAAATTCATGGCTCATGTATTATCACCCCTCTCATGCCCACGGTAGACATCAATAATTGATCTCGGCATGCTTTTCTGCTGAGCCTACACTAGAATTTACAATCGCCTCAGAAAAAGAGCACTCAAGACAGCTACTAGAAATCAATTGAGGTTGGCAATGGAATGAGAGTTATTTGTCATTCATCCTCTATAGGATTCAATTTGTACCTTGCCTAATATAGAAACAGACATCCTTACATTGCATTAACAGTTTGATCTATGTCTCATACAAGTAAAAAACAGACGTGATAAATGAGAATTACATATTTTAAGTCAATAGTAAAAATAGAAAAATTTTCATAAAGTAAGAAATATGATTTCTGAACTTTCATTGGGCTGAATTGTTAAGGAAATGGAAAGATTTTTAGGATTTTTTTTAACCATAGTAATAATGTGAGATATCTCACTATACAATCTTAGTTTGACAACAAGCGTGTCATGTATAACTAAATTATTTCATCATATACTTTATGAATACTTCATTGTAGTCAATAATTGTATGGTATTCTGAAGAGCACAAGACAAAAAATAGGATTGATGCTCTGACTACAAGGAACTTACTACCAAATAAGGTGGATTTCTCAGGAGAAATCAGCAACTATACTTTATTTGAAATCCCGTGTCAAATAAAACACTGCTATAATGGAAAGAGGGTTAATTGTGCCCTATGATTAACATAATTCAGGTTCACATGAGTGGCAAGAAAAAAAGTTAATCATGTCTTAATTTCATTTTTAGTTATTCCTATCTCACAATAGAAACTTAAATGATGGTTGAAATGTTTAACTTAAACGAACAAACCTAAATTCTTTATGATGACCTTATTGAAAAATCCTACTCTTATTAAAATACTGTGAGTTTTGAAGCTACTTGAAGACACAGGTCATTTCTTTCACATTTTTGCATGTTTAACCTTCTTTAGTGGAGTTTTATAGAAAGTTAAAAGTTGTTTTTGAATGAGAGAAATATTTATACAGATGATAACCATTTCCTGGAATTTTAAATTGCTTTTGTTCAACAAGAATTTGCTGAGTGGTCATGCTTAAGTTTTTTAATTGATCAGGTTCTTTGTGTCCTTGACTGCAAAATGAAGGGGTTGCCTGGAGTGACTTAAGAATTTCTGTGATCAGTTTGCTGAATGTTTAGTATTTTCAAGGCATGTTTTTCTGGACCATCCCTCCCACCCCTCACTCCATTCTTTATCTACAAAGCCAGTAATCTTCAAGATTCAAGGTTGGGGTTGGCCCATGGTGGCAATATCTCATGGCCTGACAGTGTGCTCTTAGGTGACCTCTGCAAGAGTGAACTTAGCTTGCTTCTTCACCAAAGCTTACCCTCTGCCTTTTCCCAAGATATGTTAGGTCCCTTCCAAAAATCATCTTTGTGCTTCTGAAGATATGCTTGAATTTTTTTCCTGGCTTATGCACTGTTTCCTTTCCCTACTGATTCTATTTCTGCATGCCTAGACTATAATTCCCCAATAGCCAGGGACAATGATGCCTTGCTTATCAATTTGCTGTTTCCTTAGTAAGGGTGTCACTTCCCATTGCTCTGTGGTTTCCTAGGTCCTTTACTTAGGCTTTGGACCTTTAGCTGAGAATTGACCCTCCTCCAGCCCTACCTTAGCTAGAATTACAAATGATACACAGGCTAAAGTACCAGCTTTTGAGAATATTAGAATCTAGTGAGAGAATATTAGAATCTAGTGAGAGATGTTTTCTCCCCGTTATGACAGACAATGACATTATACTGCAAGAGAGTATAAAACAATGCTACAGAAGCATAAAAGAAGGGAAATCTCATCCAACATGAGGGGGCTGGCTTCAAGGAATTGAAAAGCGACTGGACTCTTAAAAGGTAGCTGGGATTCTAGTATCTACAATACATATTAATTATTTAGACTATGCACTGCTATGAGCATTGTTAATTACACTAAATTTACCTAAATGGCATGCATTCAAGTCAAGTTCATACCAAGTTGTGAAGTAAATTTAAGTTAGAATTCAGTTTTTCACACATATTGTCTATTTGATTTGGGGCTAATTGGTTCTCTGAACCAAAAGAAATAGAGCTATATGTCTACATTATAGTGTTTCTTTAAATATTAATTGAGAAGATGTACACATCCTCCTAACATAAAACCTGGAATATAAAAGAAATATTACTTCTCCCATTTTCCTCTGTAATTCAGTACTGCATTATGGCCTTATAGATTATTCCCAGATGTGTCAATGTGAGAAAAAAATCTGCAACCAATAAGAAAAGATAAATCCAGTGAGGATCAGGGACAGCTTTTCTAAATGATCAAATAGGCACCAACGATATAGTATGCTCTAAACACTAAAATGGATTCAGGAGAGAAGAACACCAATATTTACCTCTATGCACGAAAGACATATATGATATTCCCCAAATCCTACTTTACAGTCATACCTTTAAATATTTCTTCTCAAATATTGGCTAAAAGAAACTAAATCCAAGAATTTACCTGAAGAATTCTACCTATTTTATTTTAATAATTTTTAAGCTACCCTTCCATCTGCAATTTTACTCCTACGTATAAACCTTAAAGATTACACAAACATTTTTTAAATAATAGGAAACAAGTGAAAACATTCTACACGTTCAACAAGAGAATAGTTCACTTCATAAATGGTGATATAATCACAAAATGGGATATGATATTGCAGTGTAAATGAACAAATCTCACAAATATTGTTAGCAGAAAATTAAGCAAGTTGTAGAGGCATATAAAGTATGATCCACTTTATATAAAGAGAAAAGCATATAGTTTGGGGGTCATATAAAGTAAAAGTACAAAGAAATGCATGGAAGAGCTCCTACTGAATTCATAATTCTAACTACTTTCAGATGCAGAGGTATGTTAAAGGGATCAGAAAAATTTCATCAGAAGACTTGGACTCTATTTTTAATATTTTATTTTCTAAGCCATGTGGAAGGCTCCATTAACTTTGCATATGCTTGATCTAATTTATGATTAAATATAATAATTGAATTAATTTGATTGTTTAAGCACTATTATTAAATAATGATACAGTACAATGTCACTTTTAATATAAAAAGATAGGTACATATATTTTTGTTTATAGCCATGGCAGGACCATCACATGTTCATTCCAGAGAGCAAACTGTCTTTTGGCTGTTGTCTTGCCCTCATACACTTTATTGGCTGGGGCATTCAGCCCCCAGTGTTGTAGATAATGAGTGCTAATGGATTGCACCCACATCCTCCTTTGTAGCATTGTGCTTGGCAGGTGGGAACCTACTTTCTGGAATGATGCCTGGGGGAGTAGTTGCTTCCCACTCCCAAAACCAGGAAGGCCTGCAACCCTATAAATATACAACGACTATTGTTAGAGTTTAACATTTTCACCTTCAACCTCGGTGCAGGTGTGGAGTAGGCGTCTCATCCAAACAGAAATAGGTCCTAGAGTTCAGGGCAATGTCTGGAGATTTACATTTGTGAGTCACCAGAATAGAAGATGTGATTGAAGCAATTAGAAGGAGAAATTAATAAGAAGTCACCTGGAGTGGGAGTGGGAGCTGGGTGAATGTGGACAGCCCAGTAAGGGATACTAAGAAAATGAAGCAGTGAAGTAGAATGAGAATGGAGGGACAATGTTTCCCAGGAAAGTAAAATAACTATTTGAAGAAGGGCTAAATAATCATACAGCATTTTCTCCATTGCTGGATGGAGTAAAATGAGGCTTTTCAACCAATCACTGGTGACATTTGAATAGCTCTCCTTTCCCTACCCCCATTGGTCAGGACAAAAGCCTGAAAGGAATGAGGTTTCAAAGTAAATATTTGGCAGTTTTGGTAGTAGGGATGGAGACACAACTTTGGGTATGTTATTAACATGGCTGAATTGTATATTGAAAAAGGAGGAAAAAATGGAAATTTTAGATTGCATATATATTACGACACCCACACAGGCAAACCCATGGAACTGTACAACTCAGTACAAACAGTGCACTAAATTAATAGCATAATTATAGTAATATTGTTTCCTGAATTGTAATGAAGGTATCATACTAATGCAAAATGTTAATAATAGGGAAAACTATGTGTGGGAGTGCTGTTAGGAAGCTCTGTTCTTCCTGCATGATGTTTGAATACCTACAACTGTTCTTATAAAAACTTTATTAAAAAAGTAAATGTGTAGACTACAAAAATAAGCAATTTTCCTGACTAGGTTTTTTGTTGTTGTTGTTGTTTTTCATTAGTTTATTCTTCCTGAAGAAACTAATGAACAAAAATAAGCAAAGAAATGAGGCAGTAGCTAGAGACAATGTGAAGAAGTGGAGCCAGGTATCTTTGTTTAATAAGTTAGGGAAAGAGTGGCAGGTTTGTGAGATGATTGGAACATCCTGCAGAGAAGGGATGATTCAGGTGGGAGAGGTATTGCCAGAACTGTTTTTAATAAGGCAAAAAAAAAATAGTCTTAGAGATGAACACAACTAATTTCTCTATTGTAGGAAAGATAACAGAGTTTGTGCTTATAGATGAAATTATAACTCTAGGTTTACTGGAGAGAGAATTGGGACGCTCTCTTCCACCTGATTTAATGTTCTGTCAAAAGAATGAGAGCAAGAGAAAGATGGAGATTTGTGGTGGGAAGTAGCTGATTTTAAAACTTACTGGATGGAGAAAGAAAAATGGATTGCCAAGAGAAAAGGAATGGAACCCTTAAAGGTAATGAAATTAAGGTGAGAGCAGTCCGGATGGCTATGTGTCTTTCCACAGCCCTGTTCTGTCAGGAGAATGCATGTGATGAGTAGGCAGAGAATTGGATTTAATTATGGGTGTATTTTTGAGGAATACAAAAAAGCAAGTGAGGAGCAAGGGACTTGATATATACGAGGGATATATGCAAGTGATCATAGTAATAGGCTTTGCATATAAGATAGCTGAGAAGGGATATGAGGAAAGAGTGGGGTGGTGGTGGAACCATTGGCTTGGATAAGGTGTTGTGTGTGATGATGTTGTAGATGAGATAGGGTAGAGCAAAAGATGATTGGAGGAGGAGAAGTTTGGGGTCTGAAATACCAGGGAATTGTAAAGACTGTACTGAAATCACAAAGAATTGATACAGAGTAGTGGTGATAGGAGGGAGGGGAAAAGGAGAGAGAGAGAAAGGACTTGATGCTAAAATATTCAAGTCATTATGGGTGTTTGGCCTGGAGTTCTATAAATGATAGCAAGAAGGAGGAATAAGAGGCTAGAGTCTTTTTAAAAAACTGCTTCAAGGGACATAAATAAAATGATGCAAAACTAAATAGGAAGCAGCAACCAGGAAAATATCTGTAACAAATACAATGAAATGTCAATAATTTCAATATGTAAAGAGTATATATAAATTGACAAGAAGGTACTAAATTCAAATATGAAATGAGCAGATTGAGCAGAAAATTCAAAGAAGCAGGTAGATACCTAGTAAATATATGAATAAAATTTCTAACTTGAAATGATATAAACCAGGTTTTATTATTTAGCAAGTTAATAAGACATTTAAAATGAATTTAAAAATTCAGTGTTTGCCTAGGTACCATGAAAGAGACCTTTTATTTGAGGCAGGCATTGCATAATATTTTTGGAAATTGATTTAGTAATATATAGCAAAAAGTTTAATTTGTTCATCAGTTTTGTTCCATTTTCAGTAACTCCTCTTAAAAATTCATTGGTTTGAGCAAAGTTGTACGTTCAAAATATCCTTCAAAAGACAATCTGCAGTGAGAAATAATTAGAAATAATATAAAATTCCCAAAGATGGTTGTAGTAGAAGGAATCCTTGTTTTGTCCATTAAGTCTATTAGTTCAGTAAAGTTGGAGAGAAGAAAATGTGATTCTGTATAGAGTTTTACTGTTATACATCATGGCACCCTTGATTGGTCAACCAGTAGGGAAGAAAGAGAAAAAGAAATGCCAATCATATTTTCTCTGTCATTTTCCTTGGAAGCAACTTGTGTCTATAGGAATCTGTTGATTGAATTACTCCATAATGGTCTGAAGTTTTATGGACGCCAGAAAAGATCATGTTCTAAAGTTAATTCATCCCCATGAGAGTGGACCCATTGTGACTAGGATCTTAAATTGAGTTATGACCCATCTCATCCAGGGTGGGTCTTAATCCACTTACTGGAGTCCTTTATAAGAGGATAAAAGGCAGAGAAGCTCCAAGAAAAAAGCCAGAGAACATTTGAGAGAGAAGGACACAGAGATAACAGAGAAAAAAAACAACACAGAATCAGAGGGTGAGCCACTGAAGCCAGAACTGGAAGCAATGAAATCCAAGACAGAAGAGAAAGATAAGCAGACATTGCCATGTGCCTTGAGGATCACTGGTAGACCGTCTTCAAGGACAAAGCATCATCTCTTGATGCCTTGATTTGGACATTTTTTCACAGCCTCTGAACTGTTAACTGTAAATCCCTGTTGTAAAAGCCAACCCGTTTGTGATATGTCACATTTTGTCAGCATTAGCAAAGTAAAAACATGTTCATATGTTTCATATACTATTGAAAACAATAAATACCATCTTAGGATTTTTTTCTCACTTTTTTTTTTTTTTGCATGTACAGGCACTGGGAAGGATTTTTTCTCACTTTAAACTTTAAAATTCTTGCACTTCTGTTGTGCCTTACACAGAGGATGTAGTAAAGCACCATGTCTCATTCTTCATACTTGCCCTGGGACCCTTTGATGATGGTATTTTCCTCTGTACTGGGGAGAATGAGGCTAATGCAAAGCCTTCCCTTTCCACCAAGAGTTCAAGACTAATTAGGGAGGCTCTGTAAGATATTTTGCTGGAAGCCAGTTATAAAGTAACACATCTGGAGCTATCAATTCATTAAAATGAAAGGCTTACAAATACTGCAGAGTATATTATCACTCATCATTATGATAGATACTAAGTGTGATAAAAACTACAACCTGTCTTGAGGATTCAAAGTCCATATATCTAAAAGTGGCATGCTTTATTACTCTTACGAATTAACACTGTAAACTGATGAGATAAAGGGCCAATGGCTGCTTATTTCTCTTGTGTGGCCTTGAACATGCATTTTACATTCATGTGGAGTAGGTCTGTTAGTTTTCCTACCTAATCGGCAACCTGAAATGCCTCCTCAATCAAATTGATAGAGAGTTCAGGAAATCTGTTTATTAACATGGCAGAGTTGCATTTTTGAAAAGATTAGAAGTATCAGAACAATTTAATCTTCTGCTCATTGAGGCTCTACTCTTACACCTTTAAGTTATCATAGAAAGTGTTCCTTGTCTTATTAATTTTCCCTTAAAGACCCTCTACAGAGGCTAAATCATAGAATATTCAAGGTGTAAAGGGTTTTATAACTTAAGCATTTTGATATCCTCATTTTTATAGAAGGGAGATGAGGCTGCAAATAGGGTTTACTCAAGGTCAACCAGCTACTCATTAATAGAGTAAATGTGACTGTTATGTCTGTATAACATGCTGTGTCATCATACTTCCCTTTCCCTTATCAATTGCCAAGTAGTATGTGTTGGGTATATTTGTGTGTTTTTATTTGAGTGTGAGTATGCATATACACACATGCTCACATAAACACACATGTAGGGAGGTACTTGTTTGAGAACTTGCTAGGTGTGATTATACCTAGACTTTAGAAATATTTAGCACCTTCTCTTAATAAAATTCACTGTTATTTCTAAATGACACCTAATAACCTGTATTTAATCTTGCCTGAAGGGCTTTAAATAAAGAGTAATTAATGACAATATTTTTCCAGGAGAAAATAGTCTAGTGGGGAACCTGAAAGAGTGGAACTAATCCCAGTTTCATTTATCATTGTTATTGACGTTAATAAAATTTTCAGGTGATAATAAATTAAGAAGCAATTCAAACACAAATAAAGCCATTTCTATGATGCAGAAATTCAAACCTAGATGAAGTATTGCAAAATAATTTATTACGGCAAAAGTCTAGGAGACAAAATGTCTTATTTACTAACTAGAATAAATAAATATATCCTTTTTTTACATACTAAGTGTCTACTGAATTTTCAACAATGAATTTTTATAATATAGATTCAACAATGTTCCTGTAGGAGGCATGGGAAATGTTTTAATGAAGGAGAAAAGGCTTAATTAGAATAAGAAACTGATTTCCAGCTTTCAAATCAGCAAACATGGAATTATTTGCAACAATATAATCCTTAACCTAATCTACCCCCCCACGCCCACCCCCACATACACATACCCCACACGTGTGTGAGCTCCTGGATGTTTTTTTGAGAAGTAACCAGTGTTTCTCAAAATCTGGTCCTTGAACCAGCAGCATCAGCATCAATCCAGAATTTGGTAAAAATGCCAATTTTGAATGCCCCGTGCCAAAGTATAGAGTTGGGATCCAGCCATCTGTAGTTTTAAAAGTTCTCCACATGATTCTGATGCACACTCAAATCTAGAAATTACTGCCTCATCAGATAATTAAATCTGTATCTAAATTCAGCCTCTTCCCCTGAAGGATCCATTTGTGACTGTGGTGTTTTGGAGCTATGTACCCCACAAAAGCATGCTCTTAAATTTAATCCATTCCAGTGGATGTGAATTCTTATAAATGGGACCTTTGGATGAGGTTACTTCAGCTAAGGTATGGCCCTATTGAATTAGGGTGGGTCTTAATCCTATTACTGAAGATCTTATAGGGAAACTGACAGAGAGAAAAAGCCAAAGGGAGCATCCAGAAGTTGGAAGTCAATGACTGGAGAAGCCAGGAGAGGCCGCCATGTGCCAGAAAAGCCAATACCAAGGATTGCCAGCAGTCAGCCCCAGAATGCCACAGTCTTCTAGCAGAAAGCATTTCCTTGATGATGCCTTGGTTTGGACTTTTCATAGCCTCAAAACTGGAGCCTGTCATATAAGTGAACCCATTGCAAGTTTTAGCTTTAGCAGTTGATAATCTAAAACAGTGACTCTGGGGATGAAATCTAATCCATCGTAAAATAATGTGATATTCTAATATCAATTAGTTTCTCAGGGACAATACAATTTTTATTTTCCATAATTCATCTACTATAGCTTTTCTTACTTTCATGTAAAATGTTCCCCAGCATTTTAGAAATACTTCTACTATGAACACTGTAACCTAAAAGTGTTATTAATTGCTTTCTTTTAACAGATTTTATTACTTTTTATAATAAGAGCAGTAGTGTAATATGCTGGGCTTTTAAAGACTCTATAATGTGCCATCAAGGTAGATGGCAGAAAATAGAGCATAAAACCCAGAAGAGATAAACCTTGTATGGTTAAGAAAGAAAGAGACCAATTAGTAGGCCAATTTGAAGCAGAATCTAAACAGGAATCCTAATATACAAACTTTAAAGCTATGTAGGGAAGAATGGATACTAGAATATATCAGAATAGTGATGAAACGTTTAGTTCTGAAATTGGTATTGTTATAAACAAACAGCAAGTTAATCTAGAAGAATATGTCATCATTCTTCCTTGTTACAGATATATTTGGAGGCATGTCAGTGATCCATATATCTTAACCCTTTCAAATGTACCCTAGAAATCTGAGGCTTAAAGATAATTTGTACTCTGAATTATGTCTCAGTGAGTAAATGGAAAACAACCTATTTGTATTAATCTCTCCAAATCGGAGTAATCGTCAAAACAAAATATCCATGGCATTAACATTTTTATATATCACTGGTATCTTTGGTCATAACAGTATTTAAGGCAGCAGCCTTTATTGCCCCTTTCTAGATCATTGTTCTACTAACTAGTTCATAGCGCTGGCATCATAGGAAGAAAATGTATACCTCAGCTGCTGTCCTCTCTGTGGCTGTGATGAAGTCCCTGTAGTAATCTAATTGTATTGATTTAGCAGGAAAGTGGAATTATAATTGACAATACAAAGCCAAGCAAACTGCACTATCAGAAGAGACATGCTGACTTAAGCCCCATTGACATGAATATCAAAAGTACTTTCTTGTTTTTAATGGCTTAAGTTTGCTCTCTCTAAATTATTTAACTTCCAAAGATCAAAATTATGCAGAAAACTTATGTTTTGAGTCAGATTTTTTCTTTTGTTTCTCACTTCCATATATCCACAGCAAAACGAATTTAAAAATCACTGATGGACTTTAGCTTTTTCCATATATACTAACATTTTACAAAACTCATAAGATATGAATTCAAGGATAAGAGATAAATATTGAAATCTTGCATCACAGTTTCCAATTCTATTTTGTGTATTTTTTCCATGTGAATATAATAAATCTTTTCTGTATTCTGAATAGGATTTTAAAAATATTTCTTTCAATCATTTTTTTAAACTAAGCTTATATACCTAAACTAATAGCAAACCTATAACGTATAAGAAGCTCTGTAAGCAAATATTATGATATGACATATAAAACGAATGTACACATCAAGTCTTTGATGTAAAAGAGGCCTGGACCATACAAGTTGGGAATTTGAGTAAGCCTTAATATTTAGTTTATAAATAGGCCTGTTTTGTAGGCCATGCAGGAGTTAGAGAAACATCTAAATCTTTGGAAAAAATGGACCATAAAGATCAACTATGATGGGGAATTTACTGGATACTACTAGAGTAACTAATAGTATTTATGTTCATTATTTATTGGAGGAGATAAAACATAAGGCATTGAATAGTGCATTAGATTTATCAGATGTTCTAGTTTGCTAGCTGCCAGAATGCAACACACCAGAGACGGATTGGCTTTTAATAAAAGGGGATTTATTTTGTTAGTTCATCAGAGGAAAGGCAGCTAACTTTCAACTGAGGTTCTTTCTTACGTGGGAAGGCACAGGATGGTCTCTGCTGGCCTTCTCTCTAGGCCTCTGGGTTCCAACAACTTTCCCCGGGGTGATTTCTTTCTGCACCTCCAAAGGCCTGGGCTGAGCTGCGAGTGCTGAGATGAGGTATGCTGAGTTGCTTTGGCTGTGCTATGTTGAGCTCTCTCCTTTAAGCAGCAGCCAATTAAGTCAAACGTCATTCATTACAGCAGGCACACCTCCTAGCCGACTGCAGATGTAATGAGCAACAGATGAGGTTCCCGTACCATTGGCTAATGTCCACAGCAACAGAACTAGGTGCCTTCACCTGGCCAAGTTGACAACTAAATCTATCACATCAGATGACCCTTGTCCCTGTTTCTCATTTACTACTACACAACTCTGAACAAATACCTTTACTTTTCTCTGTAAATAATGTCCTGTAATCTCTCTTTCTCTGTCTTCCTCTCTGTGTATGTGTGTGCGTGTAAACATGGTGATATATATAATATCGGTAAGTGTCCCTAAAAGAGAACATAATACAATTCAATTGCTTTTAATGGTCTTACCATGGATTGTTCCATTTTCAGAAAATAAACTTTAATATAAACTCTACCCCCCTATTTTAATTATAAAAACAACAATGGGAAAATTCCACTGTCAGAGGAAGAAACCAATAATGTATCTGCGTAAAATAATTTCTTGGTTTTGTTATTTCTTTACAGGGCACACCACACTGCTGTGCATGACCTGAAACCCAGAAAATGCTAGTTCTTGACCAATGAAAATCTCTTCCTCTCACCTTTTAGGGAAGCCTCCTTGATTTTCCAAAGGAGTAGCAATTGTTCCCTTTCTTGAACTCCTTTATTATTATTTATTTTATGTTTTTAATTCAACTCCTGTTTGTGTATTAAGAAAATTACTTCTTCCCACCCTTTGTTTTCTTTCTTATTTATTCATCTTCTTTTTCCTGCTAGATCCTATGCCATTTACATGTAGTCTAATTCTTAGATTCAAAGAGTATATAGCATATGGTATTCACTAAATGAAGAGATAGTAGGCGAATGCTTGATTCTTGGTGAGTGCTGGTGCATTCTTACCAAAGAATGCTCCTCATCTCTTTGGGAAGGCATTCTTTTTTTTTTTTTTTTTTTTTTGTAAAACAAAATATGCTTTATTGTTTAATGCATGGCCTTTTCAGATATGTTGCATGAGAATGTTTGTCTGTCTGTCAGCAGTTGCCACTGCTGACCTTGCCTCTGTTCTTCAAATGGAGCACACAGCGTAGGCACTGGGTCAGAAAGAAACTCTCTTTCTAGTAGAAGTCTAGTAACTTCCCAATACAGCTTTGA
>PVIY010021610.1:23504-42266 GCA_004026745.1 Myrmecophaga tridactyla | reverse complement strand
TTATTCCATTTGAGTTAATAAATCACTCTTGAAGTACATTATATCTTGGTTTCGCATCCTTGTTTCCCTTAAGATACTGTTTTTTATTTTAGTTAGATTTTTTTTCTAAAAATTGCATCACCTAAAAATTGCTATTATTTAGAAGAATACTTCTTTCTGAATTGACTCACTCACATTCATCTTATACTCAAGCATGTTTAAATCCATATATCTTTATGTGGGATGAAATCAGAACTTCTGAGACTGTTTCCTCCAAGCATTTCTAAAAACTGCATTTATATATTATTTTGTTTCCAAGACCTTTTCTATTTAATTTTCAACCTGCATCAATATTATTAAAGTACTGTTATTTTACATCTTGTCTTTCCGAATGTAGATTTATATATTCCATTCAATTTTGTCTAAAACAGTTGTATTGAAATAACTATATGTAACCTGGTTTCATTCTCTCTGCCAGTTTTTTATTCTATAAATTCTTATTTTTTTAAATTTGTTGTTTGAAAGATGCATAATCGTTCCCACACAATTTTTCCTAATAGTATGTGCAGTTCCTGTTCATTTGCATCATACATTTTACTGGAAAATTTAAATCACAGTTACAATTGTGCATATGACATAAAGACCCCCCAGGATATGTCATATGAAGCAAAGACAAATCAGAACAAGAGCAAATACTGTCGTGGTTTGCCCAGGATATTAGAGGGGATAGTGTGGGAAGGACTTTGTGTGTTGCACAAGAAACAGAACCAGGACTGATGAGTGCCCTTTGGAGCTGTCAAAAAGAAGAGGTGAAATCCCAAAGCCCTAGAATAACAAATAGAAGATGAGTGCAAAGGAAGTGAATGAGGGTGGATTAATCCATCTGGGTTGATAGGAAGCCAGTGTTGTCAAATCACTGTGGGACATATGCAGGAATAAAAGGAAGATCCGAGCAAAATGTAGAGTCCATGACAAGCAGATGCCTCTTACATTTCTTATGGTGTTTTGTTTACCCTATAATTATTACAACATATACTTATTTACCCATTTATGGGATCTAAACTCAGAATAAGCTAGAGGTATGTCTTCCACATGTATTTTAGCAATTCTCTGCTTCTTCACATTCTCTCCTTATTGTCATTTCTGTGGAAACACGTTCTTTCATTCATTCTTGTAATATATTTCATCAGCTATGGATATAGCCCATCACCAACTCACCAGATCTAGGTGGAAAAGTGTGTGGAACATTTCTACATCCCTCAAGGAGCTAACCTGTTCAAGATAGAAAATATATGGTATTAAATAAAAGCAGCCACAATCATAGTTCCTGCAATCCAAATTAAGTGTGCACAAGAAGTCATTGTCTTCTTTTGAGGATGTAAAGAATAAGATTTTAAAGGAGATGACTCCAGGCTACCCTGAAGGGGTGTAGGATATTCCATAGGGAACAGGGAAGAAAAAACTTCTAGTGGAACTATTGGAAAGATTCCAGGAGGAGGGAAGCAAAAATATAAAGTCACTGAATATGGAAACTATGGAGTTCAGGCAAAGATGAAAGTCAAGTTTAATTTCTCAGAGATCAGTAAGGATGAGGGCAGGTGGTAGTGAGAAGGGACAGCTAAGAAATGTTAACTTCATTTAGCAGAAAGTCACTAGGGGCTATATGTCATGTAATTTGATGGTCTAATTTCTAATATAGAAGATGCCTGGTTTTATATGAATATCAGCTCATTCTGTGATTGCTGGGAGAGGTGATAAGGAAATGAATTAGAAGCATGGAATTGGGGATACAAAATGTGGAAAGAATGAGACATTTGTGAATCAGAAGAAAAAACAGTTTCATTTCATTACCAGTGATAACAAACATTTCTTAACAGACAGGGATTATGCAAAACTTTTAACATATAATGATGATAATTCAATCTTCTTAGAACGATGGGTACCATATTCCTTACTATATTGGTGGAGGGATTAAGATTTAGAATTATTTCCTTCCTATAAATGTGTATCAGCAAACACATGGTGCACCTGAGAGTCAAAACCAAGTTTACCTGATTCCCCAAATTTTGCATTTAATATCACTTAACAAGTCTTCCATTGCATCACATAAAAATTGCAAACCTTTGTTATACTTATATTTTCCTTTGTGAAATATCCCTTTATTTCCTCTCCTCATTTTACTTTTGTGGTGCTCAATCTTCTTGGTGGCTTGACTTTGGAAGAAGATATCACTACTTTTGTTTAGATTAATTGTTTTTGCTCTTTAATTAGTTTTTCATTTTCATCGTAATGCCATCCCAACCCATGTAGGTTTAATTCAGAACATTCTCTCAGGAAAGATCTGAGCTTACTACTTATATTAATCCTTGATTTTATTTCATCTTCCTCTCTCTCCACTTTTTGAGCAGAATTTTCTTTCTTTAAACACGGGGGAAAATGACTGTATCAAAATTAAACTCTTGGTTTACTTATCCATGTGGAGTTTGCTGGATTCAATTTTATGTTTATATTTCTAAGTATTTGACAACATCAAATCTATCTTCTGTCATTGCATTTAATCCAGGCTTGATAACTTTGAATGGGGGTGAGAAGATATTATTATTAACAGAGCTCCAGGAGGCCCAGGAGTGCTGTGCTTGTGTGTGTGTGTATGTGTGTGTGTGTATGTGTTTCTTTGAATATTGCTGTCCATAATGTAGGGGCAGCTGAACTCATAAATTCCAATAGTTGTATCATAATATAGAGTCCAAATGCAAACCTATATATGGAAATATGAGTAATACCATTTAATTTCAATGGATATAATTACAACCAAATTAATAATATGCAAGAGTTACAGCATGTAGAGAAGGGACTGTGTTTTGAAATTTCCGAAGCCATAGGTTACTTCATTCTTCAAGCATCTCTGACATCATGACTCACACTCTCTGTCTTGTCATTTCCCTACCAAACTGACTTCCATGTTGACTTTGCACATGCTAACACTCCCTTTCCTTAGGTCTTTCACACTGGACATTCCCTCTGAAGAGCACACACTTCCCCAGATATCATAATGGGTCATGTCTTCACTTCTAAGATGTCTCTGTTCAAATTTCACGTTGTATTATGATTTTGCCTTTACATATTTGGATCAATGGCCTGACAAGTTCACTCTTTCTCTCTCTCCCCTTTTTACTTACTCTCTTTTATTTGAACATTTGTAATACAGAATAATTCAATTACATATTTCTATGATTATATTCTTTTTCCAAGAGCAAATTGTAGGCAAATTTATTTTCACTTTGCATACACTTTATGAAGCAGTGGTTGGTGCAAAGTAAGAACTCCATGTGCATTCCTACAATGAATGTAGAATTTCTCTTAAATACCATAGAATGCATGACAGTTTGGGAAATTATCTTAAAGTGTGCCAGGGATTGCTCAAAGAATACCATGAAAGGGATAATATTCATTTTTAAAAATCTAGAAATTAGCTTCTTTTCTACAAAATGTAAATTATAGAGAGACTAGTATTGACTGTTTTTTGGAAAATTAGTCAAGTTTTTTCTTTGTATCTATATAGTCAAACAAATGGAACCAGGAAATCAAACACAAATTCTAGAATTTCTTCTTCTGGGATTGTCACAGGAACCAGAACTGCAGCCCTTCCTCTTTGGGTTCTTCCTGTCCATGTACCTGCTTATCATCCTGGCCACCATCTCTGACTCCCACCTCCACATGCCCATGTACTTCTTCCTATCCAACCTGTCCTTTGCTGACATTTGTATATCCTCTACCACCATCCTAAAGATTTTGGTGAACATCCAAATGAAGAGCAAAGTCATTTCTTATTCAGGCTGCCTCACCCAGATGTCCATTTTCCTCTTTTTTGCAGCACTGGAGGACTTCCTCCTGACCATGATGGCCTATGACCACTACCTGGCCATCTGTCACCCCCTACATTACACAGCCACCATGAACCCCAGGCTCTGTGTCCTGCTGGTTCTGGGGTCCTGGATCATAAGTGCCCTATATGCTTTGTTACAAAACTTACCAGTGGTATGGCTGTCCTTTTGTGCACCATGGGAAATCTCCCATTTTTTTCTGTGAACTTAATCAGATGGTCCAACTGGCCTGTTCTGGCACCTTTCTCAATGACATAGTGATGTACTTTTTAGCTGGGCTATTGGGTGGAGGGCCATTCATTGGCATCATTTTCTCCTATTCTAAGGTTGTTTCTTCCATACGCATAATCTCATCAGCTCAAGGGAAATATAAAACATTTTCCACCTGTGCATCTCACCTCATGGTTGTCTTTTTATTTTACTTTACTAGCATAGGTGTATATATTAGTTCTTTATATATGCATAATGCCCATGCTAGTGCACCAGCCTCAGTGATATACTCTGGGTTAATACCCATGTTGAACCCTTTCATCTACAGTTTGAGAAATAAAGACATTGAGGGAGTTCTGAAAAAATTCCTCAGTGGAAAGACATAAAATATTATTGGTTGTGGAAATGAGCAAGTGTTGTAATTACAGAGCTCAAAATATCAGAGACAGAAATTATAATTCGTTGAAATTTCTGGGGTCATAACTTTTCATAGAGTCAGAAAAGATGTTAAATATAATAATGCAAAACTTCAAATCAGGCAAGCTATTCCTAAAGAAAATAATTGTTTAGATGATTCATATCTAGAAATTAATTACGAATACTCAGTTGCCTTGTGCAAGGTATTTTATACATATGGATGCAGGTCTATGTTCCATATTCTATATTGTTAATATAAAGTAAATTAGAGTCTTTCAATTTCTCTAACCAATATCTGCCCTTTTTTAAAATTTTGTCATAAAGACTGAAATTTTCATTAGCACACAATCTATTACTGACACTTTCATCAAACATTTATAGCTTTAATGTTCAAAACTCTATGTAATCCTCAAGATGAGAGGGTATATACATAGGAGGATAAGGTCCTGCTCAATGGTTTTCTTGGGAATGGAGTGTGCAAAGTCAGGTCATAATGCATTCCTGTAGAAACATACATGTTCATTCAACGTCTATGCTTTATCCCAAATGGAATCTTAAGAGCAGTCCCTTTTTAGTACACATCTGAAATCAACTGGAAGACCAGTATGATCATGAATGCTGAATTATGCAGGATTCTCTAGCTATACAGAACTGAAAATGAGATATCTGTAAATATACTGTTTATAAAAGTGTCTCATGCAACCATGGGAACTCAAGAGCCCATGATCTGGAAGGCAGGCTGTGAGGCTGGCAATTCTGATGAAGGGACTTGATGAATTCCCCAAGAGAGGCTTGCTGGCTGAAGAAATGGTGAAATTTCTCTCTCACCCTCAAAAGTCTTCAAAAGGCTGGTTCAAATCCAACTGATTGGATTATCTCATTATGGGAGATGAATCCTTAGTTTATCCCAATCATAATCAGCCACAGATGCAATCAATTGACTGGTGATTCCATTAAATCAGCTTTCTGGTTTATCAACTAATCACAAAACAGGCTTGCAGTCATGGGCAGGCCAGTGCTTGCCTGAGCATGCAACTGGGCACCAACACCTGGCCATGTTGACACCATAACCTAACCATCACAAATGTGGGCTTCAAACATCTGAAGGATCCTCAAAATAAGTAGCAGATGATTATTCTGAATGTCTTCAATTCTGTTCATGTGAATTATTACATCAAATAACTATGGCTGTGGAGAAAACCAACCTAAAAGTAAATGGTTTAAGGCCATGATTTTTTATCACTGCATCCATATACAATTTGAAATTGTGTTTATCTCTGCAGAAATCCTCATGAGGTTGCCTTCTACTCTGGGTCAGCAAGTAAGGCTCTGATGATTCAGGCTGGACTCTCTTACATGCATAGAGACTGGATTAGGGTAGCATTTACTGAGAAAACTATTTTCTACTGCCATGGCCCATCATCGCCCAGCAGATAGCCTGAAGTTTTTGAAATGGAAACTCAGGGATCCATGAAAGAGCAACTAAAAAGTCCAAGGTCTCCAGACACACACTGTCACTTCCACCATATTCTCTTGTCTAAAATAAGTAATTCACTTGCAGTCAAGACCCAAATCAAAAGTAGTTTAAAAATTCCACCTCTAGACATGGATTCAGAGAAAGCTTGAAAATTTGGATTGTATCTGCAAAATGTCTAACACAAGTACAAACAATGACTCAGTAAATTTTATTGATATCCTTCAAAACCCAAGACATCTGATTTCACCCCCAGCAGCCAAATGAATCTCCTGGTGAAGAAGATGAAAGTCAAATTATATATTTAACAAGCAGCAGGTTGGTGCGATGGTGACTCAGTGGCAGAATTCTCACCTGCCATGCTGGAGACCCGGGTTCAATTCCCAGTGCCTTCCCATGCAAAGAAAAAGAAAAAGAAAAAGAAAAAAAGCAGCAATGAAAATTCTATTTCAGAACTTCCCTAGAATATAAATATCGCTTCTTTCCCCCTGACCTCCAGCTCACCATTCCCCAACTAAGAAGAAATAACCGTTTCTATTCCCAGATATGCAGTGCATCCAGAAACTTCATGCATGGGTCATCAGTTAACAAAGCAGGGGAACTCTTGCTTCCTGTATGCTGTATTGATGATCCAAGGGGCCTAGGAAGTGCTGTGGGATGTGATGTGGCTGGAAGGATGGAAAGATAGATTTATCACAGAAAATCTAGGAACACAGAGATAGGAATTGATGGGCAAGAATCCAAAATAGGAAGTTCTATATTTTTTTCCCTGGAAGGTTTAGGTGGTTTGAATTATATATCCCATTTTTTGCAAGTTCTTAACCTTAATCCACATTCCTGTAGGGGGGACCCCATTGTAAATAGGATCTCTTGAAGATGTTATTATTAAAGTGTGACCCAACTGAATGATTGGACCTTACTCTAGATTACTGGATTCCTATATAAGCAGAATAAATGTGTACATAAAGATAAAGAAATTAGAACTCAGAGTAAGAAAAAGTCATGGGGATGAGTCCAAAGCCCAAAGCCAGAAGCCAATGGAGCCCAGAAGAAAAAGAGCCAGACATCACCATGTTATGTGAGACAGGTGTAGAAGCCAAGGAACCCCAGGATCACTGGTCACCAGTACCAGAGTGCTACAGACTTATGGCCTCATTGGCAACATGATTTTGTAACTCTCCTAATTTCACAACTGTGAGCCTTAAAATTTATGTTTTTAAGCAAATCTATTGAGTGGTTATTTGTTATAGCTGCCTGGAAAACTGAAACATGACAGTGCCATGTAGATGCAAAACAAAATCCTTTCATTGAACTGTAACATATTAAGAGGAAAGTGCCCTATCATATGCTCAATAAATTTTCAAGCATTAAGCAAGCCCTGCAACCAGAAGCCAGAAAATATGCAGGTCATGACCAGCTTCCAAAAGGATTCTTTGTGCCCAGCGACTGTCACACCCCCAGGTAAACCACTTTGAAGAATTCAAACACAAGATCTCAATTATTCTCTCTTGAACTTTATATGAATGCAATCCTTGAAGTATATTTTTATGTGTCAGATTTTCCATCAACTGCATTTTGAGTCTTATCCCTTTATTTTCTATTAAAAATTATGACCATACATATTTCCCTAATAACTTATACAACAGACTTCAGGTTACATTTCTTTGACTAAAATGTTGCACATGATATGGTAGACAGAGTAATGGCCTTCCAAAAATGTCAATGTACTAATCCCTGAAATTTAAATATGTTATGCTACTTGATTAAAAAAAAGGAACTAAACAGATGGCATCAATATTGCTAATCAGGTGATTTTTAGATAAAGGGATTAAAGTGAACTAATAGGCTGTTTCCTCAGAAAATTAAGCATAGAATTTTTGTATGGCTCAACAGTCCCCCTTCTAAATATAAAATCAGAGTACAGAAAACAGGGAATCAAATAAATATTTGCACACCAATGTTCATTATGGCATTACTCATAATTTCCCAAACATGGAAGCCACTCAAGTATCCATCTGCCAATAAACTGATAAACAATATGTGATGTATATGTACAATGGCACATTATTTAGTGATATAAAGGAATGAGTTCTGTAATGGGCAGCAATGTGGATAAACCCTGAAGAATCATCTTAAGGGAAATACCAACCAGACATAAAAGGATAAATATTGTATGGACTTACTGATATGAAATAATTAGAATAAGCAAAATCATAAACTTAGAGTCTGATATATAGTTGTGCAGAAGTTGGGGTGGGGTAGTGAACAAAGAGTTAAGTCTTAAAATGCACAGAGTTCCTTTGGGATGATTGGAAATTTTTGTATTGGATGATGGTGAAGGTAGCACACATTGTAAAAGTAATTGGCAACACTGAAATGTATATCTGAATATGCTTAACATTCACATACATGTTTGAATATTTGTGTTCAATTCTCAAAGGCACATACCTAGAGGTGGAATTCCTGGGGCATAAGATACATCTATGTTTTACTTATTGAGGAAACACCAAACTATTTTCCACACTGTTTGCACAATATTATATTCCCAGAAATTCATGAGGTTTAGAATTTTGCCATATCCTAGCCAACAGCTATTGACTTCAGTTTTCTCACTATAGCCATTCCAATGTGTGAAGTGCTTACCACTACTTTCAACAGAGTTCTGAAATTTCAAAGCAAACCAGGCACACCATAAAGTGTAACAGGCATTATGAGTTATTAGCTTTTGGGAAAAGTAGATGCAGTTGAGGTGAAAAAAATCTTCAAATTGATATGAAATATCTAAAAATAATGTGATGCATAAGAAATATGGGAAAATTAAAAGATTTCACAACAGTATCATGAAAAGATGTGGGTAATCTCATTCTTCATGTATTCCAATTAAATTCCTTATAGTAGTGTTAACAAGCAATGAATATGATATATGGATATCTATTTTTAACAACTATAGGAAAGTTTACTAGAATAGAGTCTTAAATATATAGAGGAAAATTAAGGTTACTGGCATGTGAATCTGAGCATAATAAAATATATCAAATCTTTGATAATTCATTTCTAACTTTAATGGATCTATCTTTAAATACCAATATGACTTCTTTTACAGCATGGTGAGATGTCTGTAAAGTATATCTGAAATAATAAACTAGCACCATGATTAAAATTTCAATCTAGATAGGATATGAGATGATAAACATTTCCTGCTTCCATGTTTAATTAGAGCCATAACTTCAATATTTATCCTTGAGTCCTGAAAGAAAAGACACTTCCTCAACAGCAGCACAAATGACTTTCTTATAGCTTTCTTCCAAAGAATAATTTCAGAGCCTTTTTATATTTTCATTCCTCAAACTGCAGAAAAATATGTTTAGCTTGGACATGACCATGGTATACATCATTGAGGCTGGTACACTCAAATGTGTATTCTCTGTATGAGCAGAATTATAGTGTACTCCTAGACTTCAAAATTAAAATAATGAGACAACTGAGAGCTGAGATAATCAGGTGAAAAATGCTTTATACCTACCCTCAGCTGGTGAGATTGCACATGTGGATGAAACAACCTTAAAGTAAGAGAAAAGGATCCCAGAGAGAGGACCCCCACCCAGCAGCCCAGCTCAAAGTGCATCACTTTGTCATTGAAGAATGTGTCAGAACAGGTAAGTGGAAGCACCTGATTACATTCACAAAGCTGTTTAACAGGAAAACTGAAGATGATCAAGTTATTTTCTGCATAAACAAGAAATAGTGGCCATGAAACCTACATACAATTGAAGGGAAAGCTGGCAGAGATTTGGCAACATCACTTCATGCCATCTCTGCAGGTAACTGTAATCACAGAGACTTCCATCTCTGCATAATCCTCACATTTAGGAGGGAACAAGTCCTGCCAGGAGAATGGACCTAATACCTCAAAACCCCATTCTTTTCCCAATTCTAATTCCCATTGTCTATTTACATTTGAAAAGTTACATCCTCTCCCAGAAGGTTTCAATGCCCCAGCTACTAGTACTGGTGTGGAAAAATTGATGATTGTATTAAAGAGAAGGTCAAGCAAATAAAATGTGACATAGAATAAGGTCATCATATGGCACCAGTGAAGCAAGAATTCTCTAGGTCCCATAATCAATGAGGTATACATGACATCCCTGGACTTAATGTAGTATCTAGAAAGGAAAAGAATATTTGTCTTACCTAGGAGGTGGTGAGCTGGAGATGAGGGACAGATAATACTGTCTGGACTAGCATTTCCATAGCTTCTCATTAAACATACACTTCAGCTCTCACTTTCTTCAACAAAGAACACAATCAACTGTTGAGGGCAGAATTGGAAAAAATGTCACACTTCAAGACTTAGTTTTTGAAATAACACATTGAAATGTGACCATATTGGAATTTATAATTCTGGTGTACTGATTGCAGGATGGCACCAGTCCTCCAGCTTTCTCTGTATCCATATCTTTTGCAATATTATCATGAAACATCATTCATGGTCTCTTTCTCCACCTTTGAATCAGGGCAGGAATTATGATGTTTCATATGCTTTGGCCAATAGAGTATGGCAGAATTGTCAGTGTACTTCAATAAGACTCAGTATGATCCTGATGCTCTCTCTTGCAATCCTGCTCAGCCATTTGACCAGGTCCAAGTTTGCCTGCCAGAGAATCAGAGGACATGTGGAGGAGAGGCAAGTTGTTCCAGTTAAGATCATCACAGCCCAGACTGCAGGTAATCAGTTCCCCAATGGTGAGAGAGCTTAACCAAGAAGATCAACACAGCCCCAGCCAATCACAACAGACATCAAACTCATGAGGAGACAAGCAAGATCAAAGGAATTCCAAACCATGGTCTTCTATGGAAAATAAAACCATGATGTGAAGCCATGTACTTTTGTATTAATTTCTTATGCAACAATGGCTAAATGACACATATTAGAAAGACATGGGAATATTCATATAGCCGGCTGATTCCAGTTGTTTGCATTCCTTCAGACATTTGAAGTCAGCACTGATGATCACCTGTTATTAAGGTTTACTTCAGCTAACTGTACTTAAATGTGAATACAAATATGGTTCCCTTCCAGACAAGTAGGAAGTTAGGAAGGACATACATCTTTGTGCAGGAAGAACTGGTGACCCTGAATCAAAGCTCTCAATTACCAAAGATATTTTGTGGGCAGAAATCGAAACTCTTGTGTCAGACTGCTTTTGATTATGAGAATTGAAGAGAATTTTCATGATAAGTGAGATAAAGGATAATAGAGCAAATACAAAGTTTGTTCTTTCACCTGCCCTTCAGTATTTTCATAATGTATATAAATTTATAGAAAAATGGCACATCCTTTGTTTAAAGGAATAAAATAGAGTCACATTTTCTGATATCATTGCAATTTTTCAGGCTGAAACAGAATATAATCCAGTAAATAATATAAAATATATGAAACATTTCTGCACCCCATTGAGCATATACACTCATGTATTAGCACCAAGCAAGTCCCCAAGACAATGATGAGGTACATGGACAGGAATAGCTCAAGATAAAGGGCTGTAATTCTGGTTCTTCTGAAAACCCCAGAAGAAATTCTGAAACTAGGGTGTTGTTTTCTGGTTCTGTGAGGCTGATATAGCTAGTAAGAAAGTGATGAACAATATGACTGATTTTCACATCAATGGGCATTTCTGGTCCAGTGAACATGTTATAATTTCTTTGTTTCATTTATGAAATTAATTTCTAAATTCTGTGTCTTGATCTGTTTTTTTGACAATCCAATGGTGATACCAAGCCCAGTTCTGAAGCTCATACAATATGGAAAAGACTTCCAAAAGACCATTGCCTATAAAAATCTGCCTTTGCTATGACAACCTTTTACTCTGATTTATCTTTCTTCTTCTGATGTATCCCTGATAAAATTATGTCACGTGCACTTTTTCCATTGTACTCTGACATCTTCAGTATATTGTGAAATTCAACGGAGCAGAAAATACATTGGCTTCATTCACCTGTATGTTTTCACAGAAGTTTCTGAATAGCTATAAATTATATAGAAAAAAATTAACTGCATTCACCTATTCAAGGAAGTAAACAAGTTGCATGATTTCTGGGGTCTGGGAGTTCTTCATTGACCTCCAATGATGTCAGATAAAAATTCTTTCTGTCAATTCTCCTGACTCTTTCCTATAGCCTCTACTGATGTCGCCAACTTACCTGGAGGACAACTCTGAGAAGAAATTTTCCTTGTGAAAGTGCATGGGTGGTTGATAATTGAGACTGAAGTGCTGTGTCCAGACCAGACAATAGGAAGGAATCATGTATTGGTCTCCCAATCAGCCTTAGGACCCAAAAGATAAAACCAAGTCCCAACGAGCTCAAGACTGCAAAGGATGAGGGAAGACAGCATAGAGATTATTTACAGTTTTCCTTTAGCTGCTCTTTCCAATACCCTCTGTCTCTCATTAGGACATTCTCTTGTTGCTTCATCCCAGAAACATTATTGCCCTTTGGGAAACTGAGCAGGAGACAGTGGAAATAGTTGTTCTTTATTCTCTGTTCCTAAGAGACCAGGTTGCACCAGTTGAATCTGCTTTTATCTCTTCTCCTCCTCATGGATTCTCCTGTACTGTGTCTCTCTAATCTTCTTCACTTTTCCCATCCTTTGAGTTTAAGTTTTCACCAAATTCCCAGTCTCTGTAATATATGACTACGAATCTATCTTAAGTATTCCCTTGGAGTTCCAAACATTGGCTTGAAATGAGGATGCAGTCCCCGTTGTTCTCTCCATTGCTTTTCACCTTTTCAATAAAGTGGAAAACTGGGCTCCTTGGATAGGAAAATATAAGCAGTACAATCTTCGGCCATGTTACAATCTTTTCCAATCAATTAGAAATGTCCCACCTATAATTCAAGTTAAGAGGTAACATTGATAGATTATTTTAAATATTTGCTAATTAAGGGATATATTTGATCTCTTCATGCAACATTACTTCACCTAGCACATTTATAGGAATTTTTTCATTGAATTCCTACAGGAATCATTTGTAAGAGTAACACTATTATGGACTCAATTCTATGTTTGCATAAATGGTTGGATTTCAAAGGTTTGATTATCTGAGTAAAGTTATACCCCAATAAGGGCTGGGACATTGTTAGGGACTGTAAAGATATTTCCAGGTTTTAGCCTCTCAGCCAGTGGATCTCAACCAGCGTTGGGACATGCCATCCACGGGTGAAAATCTTGGTGACATAGGATTATTTCTTTTCTATTCTATTCTTTTTAGTTCTTATATTTTTCAGTAGATGTGCGAGTTTGAAATGATGTATGTACCCTACAAAAGCCATAGTTTAATCCTAATCCCAATTTGTAAAGGAAGCCATTTCTTCTAATCCCTGTTCAGTATTGTATGCCTAAAACTGTAATTAGATCATCTTCCTGGAGATGAGATTTAATCAAGAATGGTTAGTTAAACTGGAGTAGGTGGAGGTATGTCTCCATCAATGTGGGTGTGTCTTGATTAGTTTACTGGAATCCTATAAAGGAAGAAATATTTGGAGAAACTTTGGAGATGAAGAAGGAAAGTGCCTCCTGGGGAGATTCATGAAACACAAAGCCAGGGGAGAAAGCTAGCAGAAGATGCCATGTTTACCATGTGCCCTTCCAGATGAGAGAGGAACACTGACCGTGTTCACCATGTCCCTTTCCAGATGAAAGAGAAACTCTGACTGTGTTTGCCAGATGCCCTTCCACTTGAGAGAGAAACCCTGAACTTCACTGGTCTTCTTGAACCAAGGTATCTTTCCCTGGATGCCTTATGTTGTGGGCACACCGAAAGAGAGACCACATAATTCAAAACTGCAAACCAGTTTGGAGTCTTTATTAGCCAGCCAGTGACTGCCTCAGAAACTTTCAGGAAGGAAGATTTAGAGAGCAGCACCTAGAGGTTTTCAAGGTGTGCTTATAAAGGCTAAAATTATGTTGTGATTTTGCAGTTGTTAGCAAGCAAGCCTATCATAGAAGCAGAAAAATGCTGTTAGCTGTTGCCAAAACACATCTCATTCTCTCAGGTTCCTAACATTGGTTTTTGTTTAACTCTTGGGGACATTCCACTCCAATGTTGTGGGGAATTTCCCTGCTTGGGCTTGATTGATTGCTTCTGGCCCTCCACATTTCCCACTGGTTTTTTGAGAGAATCAAATCATTGTTTTTTTTTTTAATTTTGATTTTGAATTTGCTGATATTGGGTTAATAGTTTAATAGTTTGTACTTTTCTTTTCATGTATGAGGTTAGACAGTTGATTATACATGGTTCATACATTAAGCTTTATAATATGAGAATTAAGGGCCCTGCTACAGTGGATAAGAGCATGGTCAGTCATGGGGACAAGGAAAATAAGTTTTCATATCACTGGCAGGGGTCCCATCCACCAGGTGGCTGGCTGAAGCTTTTTTATTTAGACTAGGTCTCCAGGCTGCACCTGAAATAGATCTTTTTTAGGAGCAGGATTTGTTGGTCCTGAATGGGCTGCCTTCATCAGTTCCCAAGTTTGCTGGGTGGTAGATTGCAGGTCTTGTAATGATTTTAGAGGAGAATGGTTATTTAATTCAGCTATTTGTTCCCCAATTTAGGGATTAGTGAAGGTGGTCGTTTAAACATGATTTCATATGGGGTAACTCCCTTAACATAGGGAGTATATTTGGTTCTCAGGAGGACAAATGGAAGGAGACTCACACAGTTTTCACCAGTCTCAAGCTTTAACGTCTTTAAAGTTTCTTTTATTGTTCTATTCATTTTTTTAACTTGCCCTGAACTCTGTGGCCTATAAATACAATGTAATTTCCATTTGATATTTAATATGTTTGCTAATAATTGGGTAACTTGGGCGATGAACACTGGCCCATTGTTGGACCCTATTGCAGTCAGGAGGCCAAATCAGGGACAATTTCAGAAACTAGTTTTTTTATTACTATTTGTGCTGTCTTAGTTCTGGTAGAAAATGCCTTACTCCATCTGGAGAAGGTGTTGATGAAGACTAATAGGTGTTTGTATCCATATGGACCAGGTAATATTTCCATGAAGTTTATTTCCCACTGTTTTCCTGGGGCTTGTCCCCTCAGCCTGGTTCCTTGGGACATTTCTTTCCTTCAGCCAGAATTTACCTGGGTGCAGATGTGGCATCTGGATGATACTTTCCAAGCTTATTATTGCAAACAGGGAATGTAGTAATTTCTCTGTAAGAGTTCAGTTAGTTTCGTACTGCCCAGGTGTGTACTTTGGTGAATGTGGGTAACCAATTTTTCCCCAGGTGCTCTGGCGCTAGGAATCTTCTGTCCAGGAGAATTTTCCAACCATCCAGATTTGTTCTAGTGCCCAGAGTTTCACACAGTTTAATTTTTCCTCCCATATATTTTGGAGGGTTCAGCAGCACTCACCCTGGTAAAACAGGAAGTGTCTGCATCATCCCCATTGTTTTTTTTTGGCAACTTTTTTTGCCATTTTCTCAGCCAGGGCATTTCCTCTGGCTATTTGAGATTTGGTGGTCTGATGTCCTTTGCAATGTATAGCAGCTGCCCTTTTTGGCTACCAGATAGCCTTTAACAAGGCTAGTATTTCTAGTATATTTTTATTTCCTTTCCTCCCGATGTTAAAAGTCCTCACTCCTGATATAGTGCCCTATGGATGTGTGCAGTTGTGAAGGTGTATTTGCTGTCCATACAGATGTTGACAACTTTCCCTTTTCCCCACCTTAGAGCCTGGGTCAGAGCTATAAGTTCAGCTTTTTTGACTGAGAATGGATAGCCCAACTGGGCTAGTACCTGTAACAAGTTTTCGGTTGCCTTTTTACAGCCTGACAGGTTATTAGCTGCTACTAAGAGGTCATCCAAATATTGTAGGAGGGTTATCTCTGGATGCTTTTGTTTAAAATGAGCCAGATCCTGGCTTAAGATCTCATCGAATAGGGTGGGAGAATTTTTGAAACTTTGCAGCAACCAAGTCCAGGTTAGTTTTCCAGAGAACAACCCCCCTCTGGGTCAGTTCATTCAAAAGCAAAGATGGGTTGACTTACTGTGGTCAGGGGAGATGAAAAGAAGGCATCCTTTAAGTCCAGAACAGTATAGACCTGCTGGCTGGGAGGTAACAAGCTTAACAGCGTATATGGGTTGTTTACCTCTCAGAGATCTTGCATTGGCTGGAAATTGTTGGTCCCAGGTTTTTGGGCTGGGAGAAGGGTGGTGTTCTGGGCCGAATGGCAGGGAACTAGAATACCTGCCTCCAGGAGTTTTTTGATATGGACTGCAATTCCTTTTTTAGCCTTTAAGTTTATTGGATATTGTCAGATTTTGATTGGGGTGGTGGTGCTAGTCAGCTGAACAACAATGGGGGGCCAGTGGACAGCTAATCCTGGTAGGCTAGTTTTTGTCTATATGCCTGTTGTTTTTTTTTCAATTTTCACAAATATGGGCTTGGGGCTGGCAGAGCCACTTTTGCAGTAAGTAAATACTCTTCTGATAAGGGGCAAGTGACGAGGTTTGCCGAGGGGGTTGTATTGAAGGAGAGTTTGGCTGAATCATTTTTGAAAGAGATGGTGGCTTGTAATTTTTGGAGAAGGTCTCTCCACAAAATGGGGTATGGACATTCTGGCATTATAAGAAATGAGTGGGTGACAGTTCCTTCCCCAAGGTTAGTGATCTTAGTCTTAGTTGATGGGTAAGACTTTGTCTTTCCCAGTGCTCCCTGTATGGGGATTTTTTTCCTTAAATATGGGTCCTTCTGCTTGCTGGAGGACAGAGAAGGTCACTCTAGTATCCACAGGAAATTTTATAGACTTGCCCCGATTTCTAAGGTGATCTTGGGCTCCTGGGGGCTTAATGGAGTGGAGCTCCAGCCCCTTCAATTCACCTTTTCAACTAGAGCAGGGGCCGGTTTCAGTCCTTTAAGTCGTCTTTTAGGGCATTCATTTTTCCAATGCCCATTTTCTTTGCAGTAGGCACATTGGTTTGCACTTAAGCTCAACCTTTTCTGTTTTTTTGTTTGTTTGTTTCACTTTCTTTTTTTCAATGTTTTTTTGTTTTTCCTGTTCAGCCATTGCAGATACTAAAATTTTGGCTACTTTTTGGACTGTGTGGTCCCAGGGTCATCTCTGTTATTAAAAGTCTTTTGGGCAATCTCTATCAGTTTAGACAGCACTTTACCCTTAAATCCTTCTAATTTCTGTAACTTTTTTCTTATATTTGGAGCCGACTGGGTGACAAATGCTCTATTTACAGCTCACTTATTTTTGGGCACCTCTGGATCCATAGGTGTGTACAAGCGGTATGCCTCCAAGAGGTGCTCAAGGAAAGTGTCCGGCGATTCTTCCTACTTTTGTATGGTTTCATTTACCTGAGACAAGGTGGTCAGCTTTTTGGCCACCACTCGTATTCCCAGAGCATAGTCTGGAGAGGACCGATCAAGAGCCTCCTTCCCTTTACCAGTGTTGGGTGTCCCATCGCTGGGATGGGTGGAGGGGAACACAGCCTCTAATCAGGTTGATTCAGTAGTAGATTGTCCATCAGGTCCAAGAATTAACTTCCTCGCCTCTCTCCAGACTCTGTCTCATTCCTCAGAGGTGAAGATGGCCTGGAGGAGCTGTTGGCAGTCATCCCAGGTGGGCACGAGGGTAAAAAAGACAGTCTCCAAGAGGGAGATGAGCCCTTGGGGCTTTTCAGAGAAAGAGGGATTCTGGTTTTTCCAATTATACAGATCACTAGAGGAAAAGGGGACATAGACCATTAAAGGTCATCCCCTGGGGCAGGGCCAACCTGCCTCAAGGGTAAAATTGGGAGTCTGTAAGAATCCAGTGACTGTGAACCAGCAGAAGGGTGGTAAGCAGAGCCACCTCTGGTATGGGGGAGACTGAAGGTCACCTCCCAGCTATCAGAGGGGCTTATTGCCGCCTCTTGGCCTCAGAGGGGGCGGAGGGGCTGTTGGGTGTGTGGGAGGGTCCATCAAGAGCAGATCCTCTGGTGGTCCTGTCAATACTGAGATCCCATTATTCCTTTCTTTTTGAGAAGTTTTTATTAAGACGGCCATTTTGGCTCTGGGGGGGGGTTTCTTTTTGGGACTCCAGGCAAGACTGTAACCACTTGGGTTTTTCTGTTAAAATTTCAATCTAAATTAGTATATAGGGGATTTTGTCAGGGTGGACTGGATTACCAAAAGTTATCCTTTTGACCTTATAAGTCACAGATAGAGCTGTGGTTCCCTCAGGAGGCCACCCAGAAAGAAAGTCGGCCACTACCATGAGCAGAATTTTTTCAAGTTGAAGGTGTTGACAAGGGCTCTGTAGTCTCCAGCCTTCCACTGAAACTCCTGGAAAATTTTCAAAAAACATTGAAGGGGAGTACAGACAGATAAGCTTGACTGTCCCATGGCAATTATGACAAGAATGACACAGAATGCAATGAGACCAACAGATGAGAGAAGGGACAAACTAAACCAAGACACACAAAAGCTTTATCCTTAATTGATTCCTAACCAGAAGCCCCAGGCAACGTCTTGTTCTGGGACCTGACCTTGGAAGTAATGCTGCATCCAGCCTTCCAGAGGTCTCTGACCTGGATCCAGTAACAGACCTGTACTCACCAGTGAGGTTTCCAGAAACAGATGACTCCACCAGATTTTGTGTAATTTTGGATAGTCCTGTAGAAACGACCCAATTCCTGGTCCTTGCCTGGGGTGGAGGAACGTCTCTCCGAGGCCTTCCCCTAGGCCAGACCTCAGTTCTGGGGGTGATCTCCAGGACTTGTGGTCACCATATGTCCCATTA
>PVIY010021610.1:0-23404 GCA_004026745.1 Myrmecophaga tridactyla | reverse complement strand
CAAGCAAGTGTATCATAGAAGCAGAAAAATGTCATTAGCTGTTGCCAAAACACATCCCATTCTCTCAGTTTCCTAACATTGGTTATTGTTTAACTCTTGGGGACATTCTGCCCCAATGTTGTGGGGACTTTCCCTGCTTGGGCTTGATTGATTGCTTCTGGCCCTCCATACCTTAGATTGGACAATTCAATAGACTTGTTTTAATTGGGACATTTTCTTGACCTTAGAACTGTAAACTTGCAACTTATTAAATCCCCCCTTTAAAAAGGCATTCCATTTCTGCTATATTGCATTCTGGCAGCTAGAAAACTAGAACAGTAGACATTTTTTTTATTTTTAACTTTTTATTGTATAGTATAACATATGTACAAAGCAAAGAAATAAAAGAGGAATAGTTTTCAAAGCACTGTTCAACAAGTAGTTATAGGAGAGATCCCAGAGTTTCTCATGGGCTACCATATGATCATCTCATATTTTTCCTTCTAGCTTCTCCAAAATATAGGATGCCAGAGGGTTTAAATATTTTTTTACCATCACAACTGACTTTTTTATCACAGTTGACTTTTTTCCATTTTTGTGAAAAATAACATATATACCAAAAAGAAATAAATTTCAAATCACAGCACCACAATTAATTGTAGAATGTATTTCAGAGTTTGACATGGGTTACAATTCCACAATTTTATGTTTTTACTTCTAGCTGCTCTAAGGTACTGGTGACTAAAATAGAGACAAATTTAATGATTCAGCATCCATACTCATTTGTTAAATCCTATCTTCTCTATATAACTCCTCTATGCCCTTAATCTTTCCATCCCTTTCTTAAGGGTGTTTGGGCTATGGCCATTCGAACATTTTCATATTGGAAGGGTCTGTCACTAATATGGGGTAGGAAGATTGAACTATCTGATGTTCTGGAGAGGCTGGGCCCTGGAAAGTTACTCTAGAGCATGGAACCCTTGTGAAATCTTATATATTGCCGTAAGTGTTCTTTAGGATTGGCTGGGTTGGCAGGTTATCATAAGTAGCAAGGTCTACCTGAAGCTTGTGTAAGAGCAAACTCCAGAGTCTCTCAACTCTGTCTGAACTCTCTCTGCCACTGATACCTTATTAATTATACTTCTTTTCCCCCTTTTACTCAGGATGGAATTGTTGATCCCACAGTGCTAGGGCCAGATTCATCCCTGGGAGTCCTCTCCCATGCCACCAGGGAGACTATCACCCCTGGATGTCATGTCCCATGTAGAGGGGAGAACAATGATTTCACTTGCAGAATTGGGCTTAGAGAGAGAGAGAGGCCACAAAAAAGAGGTCCTCCAGAAGTGACTCTTAGGCATGCCTATAGGTAGTCTAAGCTTCTCTGCTACCTATATAAGCTTCACAAGAGTAAGCCTCAGGATCAAGGGCAATGCTTATCGACTTGCGTGTCCCTAAAGTTTAACATGGTATCAGGGGTAACATTTGGCAAGGTTTAATAGTTCCATATTCTTTCTCCCATCCCTCAAAGGACTTTGCCAATAATTTTTTATTGAAAGCACATTTTTATAATTATACTCTTAAATATAGTCAATGATTTAACTTAGAGTTCACTGTGTTGTGCAGTTCTATGAATTCTTTAAAAGTTGTAACCTTGCACCATGCAGACAGCCTAACATTTCCCATTTTAGTCTCATTCAAATATATATTTCAGTGCTGTCAATTGCCTTTACAATGTTGTGTTATGATCACTACCATCCAATACAAAAATTTCCTTTCACCCAAAAAGAGTTCCACACATTTTAACATTAACTCCCTATTCCATACCCCAAACCCAATCTCTGGAAAATTATATATCAAATTCTCACTTTCTGATTGTGCTTATTCTAATTATTTTACATCAGTAAGATCATGCAATATTTATCCTTTTATATCTGCTGTATTTCTCTCAACATAATGTCCTCGAGATTCATCCAGGTTATTGCTTATTGTCAGAACTCCCTTCCTTAATATGGCTGAATACTTCCATCATTTGTTTATACCATATTTTGTTTAGTCATTTATTGATTGATGGACAATTGAGCATCTTCCATCTTTTGGAATGTGTGAACAATTCTGCTATGAACATCAATGTGAAAATATCTCTTCGTGTCCCTCCTTTCATATGTAAGGTTATATATTTAGAAGAGGGATTTTTGGGTCATATAGTAATACCATATTTAATTTTCTGAGGAAACAGCCTATTAGTCTTATCTAATTCCCTATCTCAAAGCCAGCTGATTAGGAAAATTAGTGCCATCTGCTTAAGCATGAAATCTTCAAATTGGCTACCTTGTGAATGGGACATTTCCAGGCACGAGGAATCCTCTTGGAACCTGACCATGGTCTGCATATTTTCTAATTTCTGGCTACAGGGTTTATTTCATGTCTGAAAATTCATTGAGCATATGATAGGGCACTTTCCCATTTATATGTTACAGTTCAATGAAAGAGATTTTTTTACATGTATGTGGCACTGTCTCAGTTTGCCTGGCTGCTGTGACAAATAATCACATAATAGGCTGGATTAAAAACATAAATTTTATGGCTCACAGCTGTGAAGCTGAGGAAGTACAAAATTCTGGCAGTGACAAGGTAAAACTATCTCCCCAAAGTCTGTAACATTCTGGTGTAGCTGCCAGTGATCCTGGGGTTCCTTGGCTTCTACATCTGGCTCACATGACATGGTGGTGTCTTCCCCTTACTCTTCTGGGTTCCATTGCTTTCTGGCTTTGGGCTTCAGGCTAATTTCCATGGCTTTTTCTTACCCTTCATCCTAGTTTCTTTTTCTTTATATCTGAATTTATTCAGCTTATATAGGAATCCAGTCATCTAGATAAAGGTCCAACCTCATTCAGTTGGGTCACAATTTAATGAAAAATATTTTCTTAAAGAGATCCTACTTACGGTGGGTTCATACTTACATGGATGTGGATTAAGAACTTTTCTAAATTGGGGTACATAATTGAACTGAGCTCAGCCTTCCAGTAAAAAAATGGGTAGAATGTTTTATTTGGGAGCCTTGCCCCTTAAATGCCAATCTCTGTGTTCCTGGATTTACTGAAGATAAACCCATCCTTCCCTCCACCCCACATTGCACAGCACTTCCTGGGGCCCTTGAATCATCAGTACAGTATAAGTGAAGAAAAATTTCTACTGTTTTGTTAATCAATGACACAGGCATGTAGTCCCTGGACTCAGGGTGTATCTGGGATGTAAAACAGTTATTTCTTCCTAGGCAGGAAATGGTGAGTAGGAGGTGAGGGGAAAGAATGTCATATTTATTTTAGGCAGATTTTCTGAATAGAATTGTCATGGCTATGTATTAAATATATAGATTGTCTCTCACCTTCCTTATCAAGAAATTCATTCAGCTGCTGGGAGTGGAATTGGAGATCGGGTTTCCCAATAAAACCTAATGAATTGTGTGGTGTGAAGATGGCTCAATGGCAGATTTCTAGCCTGCCATGCTGGAGACCTGGGTTCAATTCCCAGTGCCTGCCAATACAAAAAAAAGAAAAACCTAATGAATTGCAGTTTATACTTGTGATAGATATTTTGCAGAGATTACCCTAATTTTCATGTTGAATACATGTTGTATTCAATGGGTCTCTAGAGAGCCTCCTATCAAGAAGAGATCTTAAAGCACTTTTGATTCAGGGCATAATTTCAAGTGTCTTACTTATTTTAGCTGAGAGAATACGGTGGAAATGACAGTGTGTGTCTGAAGACTTGGAGTGTTTCTGCTGCTTTTTCATGGAACCCAAATCTACCCTTTCAACAACCTCAGGCAGCGCTGGAAGATGAGGGGCCATGGCAGCAGAAACTAGTTGTCACAACAAAGGCCACCCAAATCCAGTCTCTTTGCATAACAGCCACAAGTTTGTAAGAGGGTCAAGCCTGACTCAGCAGAGCCTTACCTGCTGACACAGTGAAGAATTAAGCCCCATGAGGAGCTCTGCAGAGAAAAACGCAAATCTGAATCATACATGGTTGCAGTTATAAAAAGTATTGTTTAAGCTATTTATTTGGGGGATAACCTGTTATGGAGCCACAGGCAAATTGATATAGTAATCCATATGAACAGAATTGAGGATGGAATAATCAGATGCTACTTATTTTGAGGATTTCCTCATGATCATGATCACACTGTTATTCCCATTGTTTTTGACAAGTGTATTAAAAAGAGACTGCTCTTAAGATTCGTTCTGGGTAAGCCATAAATTTTGAATGTACATGTGTTGGTTCAGGAATCACTTGTGCTCTCATTCAGAACTCTCCATTCCCTGGAGAATCATTGGGCAAAGAATTCAAGCTTTTATTAATTCATTCTTTCATCACAACTATGACACAGTTTTGAATATTAAGGCTATAAAAATCGGATGATAGAGTCAATATATTATACATTAATAAGACCTTCAATATGCATGACAAAATTTACAGAAAGGGCAGATTTTAGGTTAGAGGAATCAAAAGAATCTTACTTGCTTTACATTAATAATATAGAACATGGAACATAGCCCTGCATCCATATGTGTAAAATACCTTGCACAAGGAAACCAAGAATTCTTAATTCATTTCTAGATATAAATCATCTTAAACAATTATTTCCTTTAGTAATACCTTGTATGGCTTATAGTCTTACTTTAACATATTCAGTTTTCCTTCTGACTCTAAGACATGTTAAATTCCTAGAAATGTCAAAGAATCATAATCTCTGGCTCTGACACTTTGAACTCTTCAATCACTGCACTTCTGTGGCTCCCAAACCAATAATATTTTATAGCTTTACACTAAGGAATTTTTTCAGAGCCCCCTTAATGTCTTTATTCCTCAAACTGTAGATGAAAGGGTTCAACATGGGTATCAACACAGAATACATCACCGAGGCTGGCGCACTTGCATGGGTACTATGCATAGCAAAAGAACTTGTATACACACCTATTCTAGTACAGTAAAATAAAGAGACAACTGTGAGGTGAGATGCACAGGTGGAAAATGCTTTATATTTCCCCCGAGCTGAGGAGATTACATGTATGGAGGAAACAATCTTTGAATAGGAGAAAACGATGCCAATGATTGGCCCTCCACCCAATAGTCTAGCTACAATATACATCACCATGTCATCTAGGAAGGTGTCAGAACAAGCAAGTTGGACCATCTGATTAAGTTCACAGAAAAAATGGGGAATTTCAAAGGGTGCACAAAAGGATAGCTGCAACACCAGTAAGTTTTGTAACAAAGCATACAAGACACTTATGATCCAGGACCCCAGAACCAACAGGACACATAGTCTGGGGTTCATGGTGACTGTGTAATGCAGGGGGTGACAGATGGCCACATAAAGGGCATAGGCCATCAAAGTCAGGAGGAAGTCCTCCAATGCTGCAAAGAGTAAGAAAAAGGACATCTGTGTGAGGCAACCGGCATAAAAAATTACTTTTCTCTGTGTCTGGATGTTCACCAATATCTTTGGGACAGTGATGGAAGATAAACAGGTGTCAGCAAAGGACAGGTTGGAGAGGAAGAAATACATGGGTGTGTGGAGGCGAGAGTCAGAGATGGTGGCCAGGGTGATGAGCAGATTCCCAATGATTGTGACCAAGTACATGGACAGAAAGAGCCCAAAGAGGAAGGGCTGCAATTCTGGTTCTTCTGAAAATCCCAGAAGATGAAATTCTAGAATTCGTGTTTCATTTCCTGGTTCCATGCTGTTGGTGTGACTATCAAGAAATAGGAAAGAACATGACTATTTTTAAACAATCAGTCATTAGCCTATCTATGAAAGATTTTCATGAAATCCTTTGAACAATTTCTGATTAGGGGTTCCTTTTTCAGTTTCAGGCAATTCCCTAAACCATTATGCATTTTATGTTTTTTAAGAGAAATTTATTGAAGCATAGTAGGAACACATTGTGTTCTTTCTTTGCACCAGCCACTGTTATATCAGTGGTACATAAGTGTGAAAAGAAAATTGTTTACAATCTCTTCATGGAGTAAGAAGATAGGCAAACAAACACATAATAATAACTTTCCATATTATTAATATGCTGTAAGGAAAAGAGAGTAGAAAGAGAAATAATTCTAGAATTTCATCTTTTGGGATTTTCAGGAGAACCAGAATTGCAGCATTTCCTCTTTGGTCTCTTCCTGTCCATGAAAGGAAATATCATGCTGCTTATCCCACCATGTTCAGGCAAAACCATAATACAAAGTGATATTTGAACAGAGATCTTACAGAAGAGAAGGTGTAATCCAGTAGGAATTTGGGGAAGTATGTATTCTTCAGAGGGAATGTCGAGGGAAGAGGCCTCAGTATTTAGGATGCACAAGGTCAACAAGCAAGTGAGTTTGGCAAGGGAATGAAAATAGAGAGAATGATGTGAAATGGTGACAGGGAATCTTGAAGAACCAGGAGACCTGGCTGCTGCTGAAACTTCAAATCACAATGCATTCTTTCTCCACATGTTACACCTCTTGCACACTATTATTTGGTTGCAAATATATCCCTTGAAATTAAATGAAGGCTCTCTTATTTCCTTTTTTTGGTTTGTATTTGGACTCTGTATTATATGATACAAGTATTGGAATTTATGATATCAGCTGCCTGTAGGCTGTAGATGCATCACCCCAAGAAACACACACACACACACACACACAAGTACAACACTCCCAGGCCTTCTGGGTCCCTGTTATTACCATCTTCTTCTCACCCTCATCTCCAGCGATTAAGCTTCGAGTGAATACAATGAGAGTGGACAGCATCATATTATCTATTTCAACAATATTTAGAAATGGAAACATGAAATTGAAACCGGCAAACCCCACATGGACAGGTAAACCAGTTTAATTTCCATATGGTTATTTTCTTCCCTCTGTTTCAAGAACCAAAAATCTGCTCAAAAAGCAGAAGGAGAGGATAATGAAATGGAATCAAGGGAAAATATAAAATTAAACTCAGGTCTTAACTGTTGAGAAGGAAGTCGTCCTGTGTTCTGGTGGCATTCTGACCATGATTTGTCTCCTTGATGACAAGAAAAACTAGCAAAAAGAGCAAGAACAATTTATCCAAATGAAAGTGTTAGTATCTTCTTACAATGTCAAGACACCAAGAAGATTGGACACCCGAAGACTGAAATGAGCACAGGAAATGAGGGAATATTTCACAAAAGAAAGTATAATAAGTACAACAAATGCTTGTTATTTTTATGTGATGCAGAAGACCTTTTAAATGATGTTAAATGAAAAATTTTTGGAATCAAACATTTGAATCTCCAGTGTGTCATGTGTGCTGATAAACTTTGATAGGAAGTGAAACATTCTAAACCTTAATACCTTCACCGATACAGTAGGGAATGTGAAATCCATCACCCTGAGACATTTGATTCATTATGAATATATGTAAAAAGCTTTGCATAATTCTTTACTGCTCACAAATGGGTATTATCACAGGTAATGAAGTAGGTGGATTTTACTTCTACTTCTCAAATGCCTATTTCTTTCAACATCTCGTGTCCCCAACTCCATTGTTCTATTTTATTTCCACATCTCCCAACAATCACAGGATGAGCTGATATTCATATAGAGGCAGGCATCTTCTATATTATAAAATGGATCATCAAATTTCAATACATGCAATCTCTACTGACTCCCTGCTGAACAATGAAGCTGACATTCCATACTTTCACTCACTCATAAGCTCTATGCTTCATGGTAGACCTGTCAGCTTTCCCTCTCAATGCCCCCTGCCCCCAACCATATGATTTCTAGGACAGCGAGCTTGACTCGCACCTTTGCCAGAACCCCATAGTTTCCATATTCAGTGACTTTATAGTTTTGTCTCCCTCTTCCTGGAATCTCTCCAAAGGTTCCATCTAAAACAATTTCACTCCTTTTCCTTATGGAATATCTTACACCACTTCAGGATAGCCTGGAGTTATCCTCTTTTAAATCTTATTCATAACATCCTCAAATTAAGATGATGATTCCTTTTACGACTTAATTTGGGGGAATTATAATTGCATGCTGCTTTGATTGTGTGATATTAAGAAGACATGCTAAAGGCATGCTGTCCATATTCTGAGATTAGGTTTCATAAATGGTGGAATAGCAAACGTTGTAAGATTTATAGAATAAAGAAAGCACACTATAAGAATGTAACAGTACATTGTACACAGTCAGATACATCCAAAATAACCTCATGATATCTTTGTCCATCCATGTGCATGTGTGTGTTTCTGCATGTGCATCATGGATGACAAGGTGAAATGTATTTCTGACTCTGAGAAATGGTAAAAATTGCAGAAGTTACTACACTAAATGCAAGAAGTTTGAAAAGAAAGCAAGTCCCTGCTAAATGGAAAAGGGTCATGCGAATGGAGAGACAAACAGAAGAGAGACGCTGTAGAGAGAATGGGTTGTCAGCGTGTGAGCTAAGACTCCTCCAGACTCAAGAAACAGAGATGGAGAAGATGTTCTTACTGCACCTGCTTGTCCTGATCTCCATATCAGGTCCTTATCTACCTGTTATTCCTGTGTCTGTCCCATATTAATATTTATCACACTGGTATATTTTATGGGCCCAAATGGATGAAGCAGTTCCCTCACTCACTTTCTTGTGCAATTATTCTAGGGCTTTGGGTTTTGACCTCTTTTTTTTGACAATTCGAAGGGCACACTGCAGTCCTGGTTTAGTTCCTTGTCCAACTTGCAAAGTCCTTCCAGGACTATCCTCTCTAATATGCTCAAACCATGACAATATGTGCTCATGCTGTGGTTTATCTTTGTTCATGCGATGTTTCCCTAAGGACTTTACATCATATGCACAATTATAATTGTACTCTCAGTTCTCCAGAAAATATATGACCCAAATCCAAATGATCAGGGACTACAACCACTTTGTTCTCTTTTGTGTTTTGGGGAAGGTGAGTGAAAAATTATACATTTTTCAAACAACAAATTTGAAGAAAATATGAATTTATGAAATAGAAATTGTCAAGAAGAATGAAATTCTGTCTAAAAATGAATGGAATATCTAAATCTATGTTTAGAAAGGCAAGATGGAAAATAAGAATAACTTAATATCTCCCTGACAAGGTGGGACAGAAGTCCTAAGATGAGCCAGGACACAGCATCATGGAATTGAGAAAGTCTTCTTGTCAAAAAGGGAAAGACAAAATAAATCTCAGAGGCTGACAGATTTCAAACAGAGTCAAGGGGTTATCTTGGGGGTTATTCTTGTGTATTATATAGATATCTCTTTTTTAGTTTATGGTGCTTTGGAGTGGCTGGAGGGAAGTACCTGAAACTGTTGAGCTGTGTTTCAGTAGCCTTGATTCCTGAAGACGATTATATAAAGATATAATTTTTTCAATGACCTGTGAAATTATAAAAACTGTGTCTGTTGTCCCTTTTATCCAGGGTATGGACAGATGAGTAAAAAATATGAATAATAAATAAATAGATAACAGGGGTGACAAAGGGTAAAATAAATTGGGTAGATAGAAATACTAGTGGTCAATGAGAGGGAGGGGTATGATATATATGAGTTCTTTCATTTTCCTTTTTATTTCTTTTTCTAGAGTGATGCAAATCTTCTAAAATAATGATGTTAATGAATACACAGCGATAGTGATGATATTGTGAGCCATTGTCTGTACACCATGTATGGAATGTATGTGTATGAAGATTTACCAAAAAAAATCTTTTAAAAAGAGAATAATTTAATAATATTAATGAGGATAATTAATTTGTAGAAAAGCACACGGAAATAAAATAATATACTAATACATGTTTGAAAATGCGTGGAGGAAGCGGTAACAAAAATACATATGTAGATTCAAATATGCATGTGAGTAGGAACACAGAGACAGGTAGTCAATTAAAAAAGAAGTATTCTTCCAAATAACGATAAAGTGTGCTGCAACTTTTAGAAATAAATCTAACCAAAGTAAGAAAGGATAGAATAATTGAAACAGAGATGTTAAAACAATTTGATAATGCATATACGAAGTGATTTGTTAATTCAAATAAAAGAACTTTCTTAGTTTCAAAAGCAATGGAAGAAACACAAAATGTAACACTGAAAAATTGGACCATAGAAATTTTGTTAACTTCCAAAAATTCTTCCTCAATTATATCTACACAGACATAAAGGAACTAATTGGAAAGCAACAACATTATTGGAAAACTTGCAGTTCAATTTTTTGAAAGAATATAATTAATAAACAAGAATAAAAATACTCAGAACCATGTATACAAAAGCCCAAACCCGAACAATTTTCAAAAAAGAAAGAAAATGGTTAATAAACCAACATGTATTTAACCTCACCAATAAAGAAATAATTGGCAAGTAAATGTTTTAGTATATCTTTTTCCACCAATTAAAAATTATCATATTTCCCATGAATAACCATTGTGAAAATTTTGTCTCATACACAGAAATTCAACATAATACCTACCTGCATTGGAATAGAACTTTTTCATCAATACACAAGCATGCTCAAACGTATCTTGTCTTGAAAATAAAAAAGAAACACCTTAATTTCACTGCATGTACATCCACAGCTAATACCGCAATTTTCCCTATTCACCTTAACTACAAACCACCTTGGACAGTTCTGGTTTTCTAGATTCGCCTTATATGTCACGCTCCTTATTCAAATTGGGCTTCCATTCCTATTATTTAATTGTTAACAATGGCCCTGCATTGTTAGAGTTCAATAGGCTCCTCCTTTAAAATGATAATAAATATTAAATGCATTAATTAATTAAGCAAGCAGAAACCAAACAAGGACATCTCTTTATCTTTGGTAGACTCATTTAGTACTCAGGTGACATCAGATAAAAGCTCTCAGTTCCATTAAATCTTTTTCCTTCCTTCAGTATATACTTGGTTCTCCAACTCACCTGGATGGTTTCTCAGAGAGAAAGGTTTCCAGGTGGAAGTCTTAATTCTTTCCTCAGTATTTGGTGATGGAGACTCATGCTCTGTCCCAGAAGAGACAGCAGAAAGGAGCCAGGCATTGGTTCCCCAACCAGTTTTGACCCCAAGAAACAACTATGTGCCCTCTACCCTGAAGCTGCATAAGCTGAGGGACAGCCACAGAAGAGATATTTACTTCCTTATAGCTGTGCCAAGTACAATTACCTCTTGTTACTCCAACTGCTGATCCATCATATCCCTTTGAGAAAGTAGTCTGAACAGAAAAATTTTCTTCTTGCTGATTGTCTGTTCCCAAGGGACTAGATTATGAGATGAAACAGTTTTATTACTCCTCCATGAACTCTTCTTCCTTCCATAGATGTAAGCAATGAAAAGTCTGCCTAATCCTTAACATGAAATTTCTCCAAAGTCTAAGACCAGGGAACCTATCTTGACTAAGTCCATCGACTCTCCAAAGCACGGACTTTGAATGAGGATACAGCCCCTGTTGCCTTCAGAAATTTCCCATTCCCCAATTCAACCAATTGGGGAATAGTGTTCACTTGACATAAAACCATGGGTGCAATACTCTTTTGCTCACGCTGTTTTGCCAAAACAATTATTAGTGCTATACATGTAATACAAATTAGTACCTGTTGTGCAATCCCTCATTTATAAAATTTGTATTAATTTTAAGAAGTATATTTAGATCTTAATGCACCATGGTATGTCTCTACCAACTTACAAAGAATCTATGTCTCATTTAATTTTATCCCAATATCCTTGGATGGTGCACAATTTGTTTAGTTAATTAAATGATTATTATCTCTATTCATTTAAACAGGAAACAAAAAATCAAAACTCTATATTAAAGAAATCTTTATTGTAATAAATAAAACTCAGTATTTTACATTTTCCCTGTCAAATATACAATTCACCTGTAATAATTACATTTACTATTCTGGGCTAGTATCACCAACATCCTTAATGTAAAGTTTTTCATAACCTCAAATAGAATCTCTGCATCCATTAAGCAATATCTCTTTCCATGTCCTTCATACCTGACTACTGATACGCTGTCATCTACTATCTATTTCTATGAAGTTGCTTAATCTATGTATTTCAGAAGCCAGATTATACAAATTTGTCTTTTTTGTCTGGATCAGTTCATTCAACATGACATTGTCAAGGTTCACTCAGGTTGGAGATATGACTTCATTTTTTGCGGGTCAATAATATTCCATGGTATTTATATGCCACATTATGTTTATTCACCCATCAATTTCTGGATAGTTGCGCTTCATCTACCTTTTGGAAAATACTGAAGAATAATAAATGACATAAGGTTAAAAGTGTAAAGGTAGAGAAAAGATCAGACCTAGGAAAGGAAAGCCCCAGATATTGAAATAGTGAACACGTAGAAATTGATATTAAATGTGGCAAATGGGATTGTAATGTAGCTGAGAAAATGAACAAGAGTAAAACCTAAAGGACCTCTCAGGGAGATAGAATAAACTAGTATCAATAATAAAATTGAGAAACAATAGAATACTAGATGAATTCTCAAGTCAATCTTTCAATATATTAAACTAGAGACAACAAAAAAGTTTAAACAAAGTTTGAACTCCCTGAAAGTTTTCAAGCACCGCAGGTTCTGGCCTTCCAAGGAATACAATTTGAGAATCTTGGAGATTGAGAAAATGTTTTCCAGGTAGTGATGGTACATACAATTGGTCAACCAGGAGATGTGGTTTTAGCCCAAATGAATGGCTCCATGAGACCCTAGGTTCCAATTAAGGATATTATTATCAATTGGAAAAAATGTATTTGCAATTAATTGTGTCTTCCTTTCCCCCTCATCATGGGCAAATCCAGAGGCCAAACAAAAGTTGATAGTTTTCTCCTTACAGGATTGGCAGAGCAGCAAAACCTGCAGCCTCTCCAATATGGTCTGTTCTTCTCCATGTACCTTGTTACCTTCATGGGGAACCTAGTCATCATTCTGTCCATCATTTCAGAATTCCACCTGCACTTATCCATGGTACATTTTCATCTCCAAGCTTTCCTTTGCTGGCATGTTTCACCTCAAACACCATCCCCAAAATGATGTTGAGCATCCAATGGAGGACAAGGCCATGGGTTCATGGTGACCACTTAATGCAGGGGGTTACAGATGGCCACAAAGCAATCATAGGCCATCACAGTTAGAAGGAGTTCCTAAAAAGAGTAAGAAAAAGTGCATGTGGGTGATGCAGCCACAACAGGAAATGACTTTGCTCTTGTCTATATACTCACCACCACCTTTGAGGTAGATGTAGAAACAAAACAGATGTCAGAAAAAGGAAAGGCTGAGAGAGAAATGAGTACATGGACATGAGTAAGATGGAGTCACAGATGGCAGCCAGTATCTGAGCAGTTTCCCAAAGACAGTGACCAGGTACATCATCAGGAACCACCCAAAGAGGAAGGGTTGCAGTTCCAGTTCTGCTGAAGATCCCATGAGAAGAAATTCTGAAAGTAGAGTTCTGTTGTTTGGTTCTATGAGCCTGACATAGCTAGGAAGAAAGAGAAAAGGGTAATGTTTGATTTTGATACAAACAGGGATTACTAATCTAGTGGACATGCTATGTCTCCATGTTTCATGCAGGAAATTAATTTCTATACTTGAGTCATGCTGGTGGTTACTTAGTGTTCACTATGATTATGATTTCCTGTCCCACACTGTGCCTGTTCTTCTTTTGATGTTTCTATATTGAGAGTCAAATATATGCAAGACACTATCTAAGCAGTGGGACACAACATGTCACAGTCTGATGATGGAGAATGAATGTAAGTTAAATACATAAGAATCATATAGCATGCCAAGGAATGACATTTTCAAAAAAGGGAAAGTAGGACATGGAAAACTAGGTTATAGAAAAATGGGGAATTATATTTTATCGTGTTCAGGCAAAACCAGAAGACAAGGTGATAATTTAATGGAGGCCTCTTATATGAGAACTCAGAAGCTATAAGGAAATATGGGGCAGTGTGTAATCAGCTGAGAGAATGTTCAGTATAAAAGCCATAGGAATAGGGTAGTTTCCAATGTTAAAGCTCAACAAGGTGCCTGTGTTCAGGACAGAGAGCAAAGTGTCAGTGATAAGAGATGGTGTCCCAGAAGATTTAAGGACCAGGCGGCCTCACTGCTGCTGGTACTTCAGGACAAATAGAGCTCCTTAGCCACATGTTGCATGTCTTCCCCTTTATTAACATGGCCTCTAAAGATTCCCACAAATACAAACGAATGTCCCCTTGATTTCTAATTATGGATTTTCATGTGGTCTCTATTATTTTGGACTATGAGCCAAGGTGCCTCTGCCCTGAATGCACGAAACACACACAGACACATACATGCACTCACACTGCACAAAAGCACACATGTACCTTCACTATCATGACCTAGGCTCAAAGCTCAGCACCTTTACACACGTGCTCCCCTCTGTCCAGCTGTCTCCCACTGATGCAATTGGAATTTGTAACTCCCTCCCACCAGGAAAACTCTGCCTCCTCATTCAGAGATGCCTGAAGTAAGCACTTTGTAAACATTTCCTTTTAATATCCCCACGGGAAGATAAGCTTCTTTCCTGCCCTTAATTTGGATGGAAGTGTTTTTTACTTCATTTTCCTTTTATTGCCTTTCATCTCTTTTTACCCTGATAGACTGTGAACACTCTGAGGTATATAAAAATATTCTATGTACTGGGCTCAACTGGCTACTCAGTTATGATAGTAGATGAATAAATGCATATTGTGTGAATGAAGAAAAGAATGTGGCTTCATAGGAATTTTCAATGATGAGAGAAAGAGAGGACTCAAGGTAGGTTAAAAATGGTGTGGAGAAATTGCTAGACTCGTATGTCATATCCTGTGATGGTTCAAAATGATAAATTGTTTCTAATGAATTAAAACAGAAAGATGAAGAACCATAGAAATTATCAAAATGCAATACATAACATGAGTATGTACAAAATCATTTCATGAAATTCTTTGTTGGCTCTGCATTGCACGTGTGTGTGTATCTGCACTGATGTGTGTGAATCTGGGTGTGTATGTGCGAGTTGTGTGTGTTGTGCATGTATAAGTTGTGTGTTGTGTGTATTATGTATGCACAACAGTACATTGTGGATCACAATATAATGAAAATCCCTCTTCCTCTGTGGTATGGGCAAAAATATTTGAAAACTACATTGTTAAAGGTTGGAAAAATTTAAAAGTCAGGTCTGTTCTTGCTAATGGGAAAAAGGTCCTTGAATGGAGCCCAAGGAGCAGAGCAAGATTGGACAGAGAATAGGCAGCCAGCGTGGGAGCTGAGGTGCCTCTGGACTAAAAGGAGGCAGATGGAGCAGATGTTCTTGCTGCACCTGCCTTGTCCTGGTCTCCCCATCATACCCTGATCTCTCTGTTCTTCCTGACCCTGTCTCAAATTTATGAGATCACACTGTTTTTTATGTGGTTTCATAGTGAATGAAGTACATCCCTTTTTCAACTTTCTTTCTTGACGTTGTCTCCTTCATTATTGTTGGGCTTTGGTTTGTGGTGTGTTCTTGACAATACTGTGAGCACACTCAATTCCTAGTTCTAGACCCCTTTCATTGCACAAAGAACTTCCAAGACCATTGTGTACAAAAGCCAGCACATGCCATGACTATCTATTTCACTCATGTGTCTTTCTTCATATATGTACACCTGAGAACCTAGGGTGATATATACTTATTAAATTATTCTCTAACTCCTCTAGACAAAATTAACATTCAAATGAATCCTTCTGGAAGATGAGGGGCCATGGCAGCAGAAGATAGTTATCACAGCAAAGGCTACCCTAATCCATTCTCTTGCAAAACATCCACAAGTATGGAAGAGGGTCCAGCCTGAATCAGCAGAGCCTTACCTGCTGACACAGTGCATAATTCAGCTCCAGGAGGAGTTCTGCAGAGGAAAACACAAATCCAAACCACACATGGCAGCAGTAATAAAAACATTGCCTTAAACTGTTTATTTGGGAAGGGTCTGTTACAGAGCCATTGTTAACTGATGTAATGATCCATGTGTACAGAATTTTAGACACTCAAAATAATCAGTAGCAGCTTATTTTGAGGATTCCTTCAGATGTTTGAAGACCAGATTCATAGTCACACTGTGTGCTAATTTGAAAGGATGTATGTCCCCTAGGAAAGCCAGATTTTAGTCTAAATCCCATTTTATAATGCCAGAATAATCCCATTCAATACTGTATGTTTTAAACTGTAATCATATCATCTCCCTGGAGATGTGATTTAATCATGAGTGGTTGTTAAGCTGAATTAAGTGATGACATGTCTCCACCCATTTGGATGGGTCTTGGTAAGTTTCTGGAGTCTTATAAAAGAGGAAACATTTTGGAGAATGAAGGAGATTCAGAGAGAGCAGAGCAAAACAACATTGCCATGAGAAGCAGAGTCTACCAGCCAGCAACCTTTGGAGATGAAGAAGGAAAATGCCTCCCAGGGAGCTTCATGAAACAGGAAACCAGGAGACAAAGCTAGCAGATGACACCATGTTCACCATGTATCCTTCCAGACGAGAGAAGAACCCTGACCATATTCACCATGTGCCTTTCCACATGAGAGAGAAACTCTGAACTTCATCAGCCTTCTTGAACCAAGCTATTTTTCCCTGGATGCCTTTGATTGGACATTTCTATAGACTTGTTTTAATTGGAACGTTTTCTCAGCCTTTGAACTATAAACTAGCAACTTATTAAATTCCCCTTTTTAAAAGCCATTCCATTTCTGGTATATTGCATTCTCGCAACTAACAAACTAGCACATGCTTTAATTCCAGTTGTTCTCAGATAGGTGTATGTCCAGGGCAAAGGACCTAAGAAAAGGCAGTGTTTAAGATGTACAAGGTCAACAAGGAAGGCAGTATGGCATGGGAATGATAAGAGGTACAGTGATGAGAGATGGTGTCAGAAAAGGTTGGAGAAGGAGGTGGCCTCACTATTGCTGAGACTTCAAAATACAGTGAGTTCCTTCTCCACATGTTGTATATCTCAAACTTTATTAATTTGGTTGCAGATATCTCCCCTGAAATTGAATGGTGTCACTCCTATTTCCAAAAATAGGTTTGCATTTGGACTCTATGCTATATGACACAAACATTGGAATGTAGAAACACACACACACACACACAAACACACAGCATTCCAGGGCCTCCTGGGGCCCTGTTAATACCATCCTCTTCTCACCACAATCCCCAGTGACTAGGCCTGGAGTAAATACAATGGAACCTGACAATATTAGATTGTCTACTCTGAAAATATTTTGAAATGGAAGCATGAAATTGAATCTGGGAAACCCCCAATGGACACAAAACCCAGATACTTTAATTTGATGGGGTCATTTTCTTCCCATGTATAAAGATGCAAAAATCTGTTCAATAAGTTGAGAGAGAAGAAGTAATGGGATTGAGGGAAGCTGTATGTTATAAGCTCAGAGCTTCCCTGAGAGACTGTTCTGAATGAAACCTACCTGGATTCTGGTGGTATTCCAACCTTGGTATATCACCTTGATGCCAAGAAAAGCTGATAAATTAGGAACAATTTATCCAAACAGAGGTAGTGATATCTTTTTACAATGCAAAGACAACAAACCGATTGCTCTTGCCAAGAGTAAAATGAGCATAGGGAATAAAGGAACATTTCATACCATAAAATATAATATGCTTGACAAATGTTGGGAATTTTTACATGAAGCAGTAAAAGACATTTAAATAGTATTAAATGCCTATTTTTTTAACCAGATAGACCTGATTTTGAATCTTAGATGTACCATGAGTTTGCTGATAAACCTTGACGGGAAGTGAAACATTCTACATCTTAATACCTTCTCCAATTTAGTAGGAAGTACGGTATCCATCATCCTAAGAAGGTTTACCAATGATCAATATATGTAAAAAGCTTTGCACAATTCCTTCCTTCTAATCAATGGGTGATTATCAACAATAATATAAGAAGGCTCATTTTTCTTCTAATTCTCAAATGTCTCATTCTTTCCACACCATGTATCCCCAATTCTATGGTTCAATTTCATGTGCCCATCACCTTTCCTAGCGATCAGAGAATGACCTGATATTCATATAGAAGTAGGCATGTTCTATATTATGAAATGGATCATCAAATTATAGGACCTAAAACACCTAGTGACTTCCTTTTCTACCCTGAAGCCAACATTTCATAGCTTCAAACACAAATTCAAATCTCTAAGGCTGGCCTGATGGCAACCTCTCTCACTGCCATCTGCCCTCACCCATACTGATCTCTAAGACATTGAACTTGACTTTCACGTTTTCCAATAGTCCATAGTTTCTGTATTCAGTAACTTTATACATATTGCTATCCTCCTCTTGGAGTCTCTCCAACAGCTTCACTTGTGAAATACCTACATCCCTTCAGGATCTCCTTTGAATCTTATTCTTAGCATCCTTAAGGAAGATGATGATTCCTTGTGTGCACTTAATTTGGATGGTAGGAACTATGATTGTGGGCTGCTTTTATTTATATCCATGTATTATATTTTCTCTCTGTCAAATGTGAGTTCCATGAGAGATATAGCAATATTCTCCATACCTTTCCACCCACACCTGGTTAGTTGGTAACTGGTTCTTACAGTAGCTGGTGAAATACATATTTCAAGAATGAATGAAAGAATATGGGTTCAAAGAACTGCCAATGATGAAAGAAAGAGAAGAAGCAGAGAATTGCTAAAATAAATGTGGAAGGCATGCTTCCAGCATTTTCTGAAATTAGACCCCATATATGGGTAAATAATATATGTTGTAAGAATTCTAGAATATAGTAAACCATAAGAATTGTAGGAGAGCCTCATACATCATAAGAGTACTTTCAAATTGATCGGGGTGGGAATCATGATGTTTTATTTGCCTTTATAGATTATGATAGAACTGACAATAAGCCTTAACAAGTTTTGGTGTGTTTCTGCTGCTCTGTCCTGGAGAATCTTACCTTAGCCATGTGATCAAGTCCATGCTAGCCTGCTGGAAGATGAGAGGACATGTGGACGAGAGACCAGTTGTCACAGTTTAGTCATGATAGCCTACAATACAGCCCATAAGGTCACCAGAGTGAGAGAATTAACCAAGAAGATAAAATTATCCACAGCAAAATCACAGCTGACCCAGGCTCACAGAGCAAGAGGAGATAAAATGTTCAACACAAAGACTCCCATAAAGTTATAAAACCAGCATCTTAAGTGATTTCCTCTTGGGATATCTAATTATGGAACAACAGCTAAATGAATCAACAGGTAACATGAACAGAGGATATTGAAATAAGTCTGCTACTTCCTATTGTTTCCATTCCTTCAGGCACTTGAAGACAGCATTGATGATCAACACTTATTAAAGTTTGCTTCTGATAACTGTGCTTAAAAGTTACAACAGACAAGTTTCCTTTTCATGTAACTATGAGAGTTTTCAAGGACTAGTACATTATACAGATATAATTAGATATAACTAGAATCAGAACTCTCCATTGCAAGAGGTATTTTGAAGGCAGGCATCCTAACTCTTATTGATTGATTCTTTACTCAAAGGATTGAAGAAAGTTCTGATGATAAGTGACATAAAGGGATGATAAAGTAAATATAAAGTTTGTTCATTCACCTATACTTTTGTGTTTATATGATATTTTAAAAAGGGCAGACACTTTATTTAGAGGATTAAGAGAAATCACTTTGGTACACATCACAGGAAGTTCTCAACAGAAGAGGGACTATGAGCCAATAAAATAACATAGAACACACAACAAATTCCTGTACACCAGTGAACATAATCCCTCTTGTGTACATCAAGATTCCACATTTCAACAAGGGCAACCACATCATGAAAAAGAAATCCTTCTTTGGTAAAACTAATGCTTAATTGAAAATTTTCCTTCACGATTTTTAAGATCATCTTTGATGGTACGGCAATATCATAACATATATTTATAAATGGTGTGTCCTTCTAGACTTCCCTTGAAAGACATATACTGAACGAACAGTTTTTCTTCTAGTACCTTATTCCAGAGACCATCCATTGCAATCACTGATGAAAATGAGCTGAATGAGACAATAGTATCTTAATAAAGGGGATAAAGCTAGATGACCTTCTGAACAAAACACCAGTATGTGAAAGTCACCATTACTAGAAAGTTCTTTCAAGGTACATATATACAATTGGATGACAGACACAAAAGTGAAGTGCTCCAGTTTCCTTCATATAATAATTTTATAAATAGGCTTGATTGATATGGGTACAGAGTAGAACAACCCACCTCAACTCTTTTAGTAAAAGAAAGGAAAAGCTTATTTGTGATTTTAAAGTCAATTAAGAAATAAATATTCTGAAAAAAATCCATTCTTACAAGTTATCTCTCATCCAAGATTGGGAAAATTGTAGGAAGGGTGGGTAGGTGGACAAGGTGAAAAGATGTTTACTACACAAGAGACTAGTGAAAGCTTAATTTAAAAAGGGTGCTTTAAATCAAACACATTGTAACTCTATGAAATAAATAGAAAGAGATATTCCCTACTTCCATGTTTGGATAAAAAGTCACAATTTCTGGATCTTTCATCCCTGAAATAAAAAACACTTCCATATCCCCATAATTAAGGATGTCTTAACTTCCAACTGAGGAATTTTCTCAGAATCTCTTTATACCCTTTTTCCCCAAACCATAGGTAAAATGTTCTGTATGGGCCTGACCACAGTGTACAACATGAAAGCTGGTGCATTTACATGTGTGTTGCATGTAGCATCAGGACTAAAGTACACACAAGGCTTGTAGGATAAAATTATGGAGGCCACTGACAGGGGAGATTCACTGGTGAAGAATGCTTTGCACGTATGGAGGATACAATCTTTCATAAGAGGAAAGGACCCCAGAAAGAGGATCCAAACCCTGCAACCTACTTGCAAAATAAAACATTATGGCATTGATAAAAGGGTTTGAACAAGGAAGCTGGATCATCTCATTAAGTTCACAGAAAAAGTAGGGATTTCCAAGTGTGCCCAAAGGTAGAGCTGCAACACGATTAAGCTGTTTAACAAGGAATTCAGGGCACTCATGATCCAGGACCACAAAACCAGCACTACACAAAGCTGGGGATTCATGGCAATCACATAGTGCAGAGTGTCAGATGGCCACAAAGTGGTCATAGACCATTAAGCTCAAGATGAAATCCTGCAGCACTGCAAAGTGTAAGGAAAAGTACATCTGAGACAGCCTGCATAGGAAATGGCTTTGCTCTGTGATTTGATATTCCACAGCATCTTAGGGATGGTGGTGAAGATAAAGCAGATAATGGCACAGGACAGGTTGGAGAGTGCTTCATAACATGAAAAGTCATTGGTTTTTGTCAAATACATTTTCTGCATCAGTTGAGATTATCATGTGATTTCTCCTTCATTCTTTTAAGGTAGTTTATGACGTTGCTTTTCTTATGTTGACCTCTCTTATATCCTGCAATAAATCCCACTTGGTCATGGTGGATATTTCCTTCAATATTCTGTTGTAATTGATTTGCTAGTATTTTGTTGAAGAGTTTATACTTATATTCATAAGAGAAAATGGTCATTTGATCTTCTTGTAAAGTCTTCATGTAGCTTTGGTATCACAAAACATTAACCTCATAGAATGAGTTAGAAAGAGTTCCCTCCTCTTCTATTTTGAAGAGTTTGGAAAGTGTTGGAAATATTTTTTTCTTTGAAGTTTTGATTGAGTTCACCAATGAAATTTTCTGGTCCTGGACATCTATTTGTTAGGAGGTTTTTGATCACTGATTCAATCTTCTTTACTTTTCGTGTCTATTGAGATCTTCTTTTTCTTTTTGAGTCATTTAGATAAGTTTTGAGTTTCTATGAATTTGTCCATTTCTCCTAGACGATCTAGATTGTTGGCATGTTATTTTATATCCACTAATGATCCTTTTTCATTATTCATGATTGGAAGCAATGTCCAAAATTTCATGTTGAATTTCAGTCATTTGCATTCTCTTTTTCCTCTTGTTCATTCTAGCTAAATGTTTTCAATTGTATTGATCTTTACTAAAGACCAGTTTTAGTTTCACTGGTTTTTAAAATTATTTTTCTATTAACCTTTACTCTAACCCTTAGGATTTCCTTCCTTCTACTAGCTTGAATTCAGCTTGCTCTTCTTTTTCTAGTTCCTCCAGATGTGAAGCTAGGTTATAAATATGTGATCTTTGTACTTTTAAAATATGGACATCCATAGTGCTAAATTTCTTTCTGAGCCCTTCTTTCCCAGCATCCCAAAATTTTGGTTAGTTGTTCTCTTTTCATTTTGCCTCAAGATATTTCTTAATTTCCCCTGTGATTTAGTCCTTAACCCTTTGATTGCTTAAGGCTCTGTTGTTCAACTTCCACCTATTTGAATATTTCCCATTTTGTTCTCTTCGGGATTTCTTGCTTCATTCCGTGGTGGTCTAAGAGATGTTTTTTATAATTTCAATCCTTTAAATAATTGACACTCATCTTGTTTACTATGATGTGGCCTATTCTGGAGAATGATTCATGTATACTCTAGAATAATACATATCTTACTGTTGGGTGGATGTTCTGTATATTTCTGTTACGTGTAGTTCACTCATAATGTTGTCTAAGTCTGGTTCCTTATTGATCTCCTGCTTAGATTTTCTATCCATAAATGAATGTAGTATAATTGAAGTCACCAACCATCTATTTCCCCCTTAAGTTTTGTCCATGTTTGCTCCATGCATTTTGGAGCACTGTGACAAGATTCAATTATGTTTATAAATATTATGCTGTCTTATTGTATTAATTCATTTATCAATGCATATAATCATTCACTGCTTTTGGTAATTGATTTTTACTTAAATTTTATTTTATCAGATATTAGTTAAGGCAATGCAGCCTGTTTCAGTTTCTGTTTGTTTGGAATATTTTTTCCATCCTTTCAGGTTCAAATATTGGGTCTTATGGGCATAACTTTTGGTTCTTGTAAACAAATTATAGTTGTGACATGCTTTTTTTATCCATTGTGTCAATAAGTGTCTACTGACTGGATAAGTTAAGTCATTTGTATAAAAGTAATTACTAATAAGGCAAGAGATACTTTACTCATTTTTTCACTCATTTCTTATGCATTTTATACATTTTTCATCCCTAATTTCCTCTAATGCTGACTTACTTTGTGTATAAATGATCTGTAGTAGCAATGCAAATTGATTCTTTTCTCATTTCCCTTTCTCTGTATATTTCAGATATATTCTTTGTGATCACAATGGGGTTTGTGTTTAATATACTAAATCTATACAAAAATAAGTTTGCAATAAATCTACCTTAACTTCAACAGCCAACACAATCTCTGTCCTTTGTCTATCTGCCTCCCCCTTTAATATTATT
>PVIY010021609.1:0-42172 GCA_004026745.1 Myrmecophaga tridactyla | reverse complement strand
GAGAGATTCCAAACAGAGTCGAGAGGTTATCCTGGGGGTTATTCTTATGCATTAAGTAGATATCACCTTGTTGTTCAAGATGTAGCGGAGAGGCTGGAGGGAACTGCCTGAAAATGTAGAGCTGTATTCCAGTACCCATGTTTCTTGGTGATGATTGAACAATGATATAGCTTTCACAATGAGACTCTGTGAATGTGAAAACCTTGTGTCTGATGCTCCTTTTAGCTACTATATCAACAGAAGAGTAGAACATATGGAATAAAAATACATAATAGGGGGAACAAATGTTAAAATAAATTCAGCTTGAAATGCTAGTGGTAAATGAAAGCGAGGGGTAAGGGGTATGGTTTGTATAATCTTTTTTTCTCTATTATAGTTTTATTTCTTTTTCTGTTGTCTTTTTATTTCTTTTTCTAAATCAATGCAAATGTTCTAAGAAATGATGAATATGCAACTATGTGATAATATTAAGAATTACTGATTGTATATGTAGAATGGAATGATATCTTAATGTTCTTGTGTTAATTTTTTTAATTAATAAAAAAAGCTAAAAAAAAAAAAAGAAGTGGTCTCTGATACCCACAACAGCATGGGTAAATCCCAAAATAATGTATGCAGTGAAAGAAGCTAGAACCCCCCACCCCAAAAAGAGAAATATATATCATATGATTCCATTTATATAAAACTCTAGAAAATGTGAACTAATCTATAGTGACAGCAAGGAGATCAGTGGTTGCTTGGGATGGGGGAAAGTGTTATAGGGTGGGGGATTCCAAAGGTGCACAAGAAAACTTGATTGAGGATATGTCTATTATCTTGATTGTGGTCATGGTTTTAGAGTGTGCAGATATCATAACATCAAGCTGTATATTTCCTTATATGGAAGGCATTAGTTGTTTTCATTAAAAATAAAGGCCTATTACAACCAGGAAAGAACAATAAAGTTATTTTCATTGTCTGGGCAGGGGTTGGCAAGCTACAACGCACAGGCCAAAATCTGACCCACCACCTTTTTTGTTTTCATTTTTTTTTAAATATATTTTTATTAACAAATCTTCAAACACATACATTCCATACATGGTTTACAATTATTAGCTCACAATATCATCACATAGTTGTGTGTTCATCACCATGATCATTTTTAGAACATTTGCATCACTCCAGAAAAAAAAAGAAAAAGGAAAAGGGAAAAGCTCATACATACCATACCCTTTACCCCTCCCTCTCATTGACCACCAGTATTTCAACTTATTTTACCCCTTATCCTCCCTATTATTATTTATTTTTTTATCCATACTTTTTTAGTCATCTCACCTCCTGTTTCTGTAAGTAAAGTTTTATTGGAACACAGCCTCACCCATGTTTACATATTGCCTATAGTCACCTTCACTCTATAACAGCAGAGTTGAATAGTTGAGACAGAGATGGAATGGCCCACTAAGCCTGAAATATTTATACTCTGGCTCTTAATAGAAAACATTTGCTGACCTCTAATCTAGGAGATTAAAAAATAATACTTGGGAGTGGAAATACATAGTCTCAATTCTCTTTCTCGCTGTGTGACCTTGGGCAAATTACTCAACATAAACTTCAGTTTTCTCAACAGTAAAAATGGGGTAGGGTGGGCAATGGTGGCTCAGTGGCAGAGATCTCACCTGCTGTGCTGGAGATCTGGATTTTATTCCTGTTGCCTGCCCATACAAAAAAGGTGGTGGTGGGGGAGATAATATGGGCACCTTTTTCAAAGGATGGTTGTAATGATTAAATGAAACAACTTGCAAAAAATGCTTTGGACGTTAACTGGCAATCCAAAAATACTAACAAAATGCTAACTATTTTTTATGGATTGAATTACTTTCCCCCAAAATGTTCATGTCCTAATCCTCGGTCCCATCAATGTGATCTTATTTGGAAATAGAGTCTTTGATGATGCAGGTACTTAAAATGAAGCCCAGCTGGATTATGACAAGACTTAATCCAACATGAGTGGTGCCCCTATAAAAAGGGGATAGGAGACAGCAGATACCAGAAAGAAGGCCACATGAAGATGGAAGAGGCAGAGTGATGCACCTACAAACCAAGGATCTCCAAGGACTAGCCAGCAAATACCAGAAGCCAGAATAGGCAAGAACGGATTTCAGATGTGACATTGTAGCTGAGAAATCAGGATTCAAGGGGTGATTTTCATTGTTGAATCATTATATGGATATTCCTCTTTGCTTTCTGGGATATTGGAGAAGAGGGGGAAATTCCTGAAACCTCTAAATTGTCATCCAGCTGCCTTGATCTCTGATAATGACTGTATAGCCCTCATCTTCTGCCCCTGCAATTGTAAAACCTTGTGACTGACCTACATTTGTACCCAGTTACCAGTTTTTCTACTTAAGAGTTCTGGAATCCCTAAGGACAGCCCCTAATGTTTATTAATGAAGAGTCTTGGGTCAGCCCAGAACTAACCCACCCCAAGTCCAAAGTTATCTTGACAACTGAGACTGGATCTAACCAAAATGGGCCCACTTGACAAGCACAGTAGCTTTGACTTTAGCCTACAAGTCACCTATACCTCATTCTACCATTTTCTTACACATGTTCTGTGACTAAGCATGCAATCAATCTGCACATGCTCAGTAATTAGATGATCCCTAATTACATCATCTGGGGCCACTGTGCTCATTACCCTAAACCCTAACCATCTTTTTCTCTAATAGAACTATCAGAATTACTGCAGCACAGGTAGACAGATTCTGGGCTGCTAGGCATCTGCTCTCGTGCATGCCTAGTAATAAACTCTTTCTCTCTTTAAAACCCCTGTGTCTCAGGGATTGGTTATTGAGCACAGCGGGCATAAGAATCCATGGCCTTTGCCTGATTTCAAACTTCTAGACTCTAGAACTGTGAGACAACAAATATCTATCATTTTTAGCCATTCAGGTTGTGGTACTTTGTTATGGCAGTTGTAGCAAACTAAGAAACTATTATTATTATTTAGAGGAAGAATTTCTCAGTTGCCTTGGGTTTTAATTCATAAAATCAAGCCTTGTGATTTTCCCAACCTCAATTATTAATTCTCTCTCACCCACTTCCTCATTGTGACTAAGTGAAGCAGATCAAATGGCATTTTAGTGCTCTTCTTGCAATCCTGTATGTACGGTTGAGCTCTAAAATCCAAATTTGCAAAGGGCCTGACACCTTATCTCTATCTCTAGCCTGATTAAAAACCTTCTCCAGAGAGGAGATGGGATCTTTATCTCTGTAGCACTCACAGTGCCAGGGAGAGGGCCTCACACTTGGAAGCCCTTGATAAATGTTTCTGGATGGATATAGCACATCTTTAATTACTCTGTGAAGTGAATAAACAAAAAGAAAAGCATTAGGTTTGTCTAACTTGCTTTCCCACTTGTTGTCAACAAAGTTCACAGATCATAGGTGTTTGGGCTACATTTTTGAAAGGGCTCTCTTAATTTCTGTACTTGTGTATTTGGAGTTTTTATACCTATGGTTGAAGATGTTGAGGATATACTATACCTCAAGTCATGACACATTGTCATTATTGGGCTGGGCAAATTCCCTTGTTTATTTATTTATTAGCTTTACCTCCCCCATAGATAACCATTTGAATGTGTTAAATGTTTGTATTTTTATTAGTGCTGATTCTTTAAAAAATATTTTATGATGTATTTTTAATTTATATATTGTGTTGCTTATCTTTTACTGCACTTTTCACTCAGCACTGAGTTTTAAGATCCATACATCTCCTATGTGTACATCCAGTGGTTATTTCTGAATATTCCATTGATACGTCCACATATTTGACTGATCCACTCTCACCCTTTGTTTTTTTTACTAAAGTAATAATTGATAGTAACTTGCAGCTGAACCAATGCTGTGTCCAGGATTTGGCACTGCATTTCCTTGACTTTGGTGGAATGGGACACAGGCACTCCTGGAAGAGACCAGGGCCAAAGAGAGTCAGCCTGGGGGTGGCTCTGTCACCACGGGTGTCCTTGAGAGAGTAGCGTAGCTTCACTGACCCAGTTTCCTCAGCTGTAGCAGAGTCAATAATGCCTGCCCCACCCATCTCAGAGGGTTGACCTGAGGCTCAAATGAAACAAAGGGTTAGAAAATGGGCTTCCCATAGTGTTCTATCCCCATGTGCTTGTCTAATTGGCACATGAGCCCAACCCAGCACCCAGTGATTGGAAAGCAAGTGTGCCCAACCCCAAGCCACCAGCGGAGCAGAGGACTGTGGGGGCAGGGGCAGGGAAGGGGTGGAGAGAAGGGACAAGAATTCAGAAGTCAGATGTAAAATGATAGAGCTTTTGCAAGGTGACCGTGTCATTGTGGAAACCTTGCATCTTCTGATGTACCTTTTACCCAGGGTATGGGCAGATGAGTAAAAAAAAAGAGAGAGAGAATAAAAAATAAATAAATAATAGGGGGAGGAAAAGGGCCAAAATTGGGTAGATTGAAATACTGGCAATGAGAGGGAAGTGTAAGGAGTACTGGATGCATGAGCTCTGTTTTTTCTTTTTCTGTCCTTTACTGGAGCAATGCAGATGTTCTAAAAATGATTGTGGTGAAGCATTACACAACTATGTGATGATATTGTGAGCTATAATATGGTTGGACTATATGTGTGTGGATATTTGTCAATAAGAATATAAAAAAAAAAGTGGATGTGTGTGTGTGTGTGTCCGTGAAGCATATGTGGCAAAGTGTTAATTATTGTGTCTAAGTGGTATGCACATGGCTGTTCATTGTATTGTTTTTTGTATTTTCTGTAGGTATATAATACATTATAAAAGTGGCTATTAAACAACAACAACAACAACAAAAAGAACTGGGAAGCTGAAGCTCCACTGCTCCAATGCTTGTCAAACTGAGAGCTGACAAGGCTCAAACTTCTGTGGGAATCGCTGAGATACTCTCTGTACCATCCCAGATACCATTTGTCATCCTCTCACTCTCTCTCCCCCTCCCCTCTACCCCTCTCTTTCTCTTCTGTCTCTCTGGCTCTCTTTCTCCAGGGTATGACTAAGTTAAGGCAAGAGAGGCATAAGGGCACAAACTTTAAGGGGCCACTCACTCCTTTTATTTTATTTTAATGGCTGAATATTATTTCATTGCACATAGTTACCCCATGTTTCTATTTTAAGAAAAGTTGTGGGTTTATAGATAATCATGCATAACATACAGGATTCCCACGTGCCACCCTATTATTAACACCTGGCATTGGTTTGGAACATTTGATACAATTGATGAGAGCACATTTTTATACTTTTGTACTATGAATTATAGTCCATAGTTTAATTCAGGGTGCACTGCTTGTGTTGTATGGTTCCAGGCATTTTTTTTTTTAATATTTATTCTAGTACCATATACACAACCTAAAATTTCTCCCTTTTAAACACATTCAAAAAACATAATTCAGTGCTGTTAATTACAGTCACAATGTTGGGGGGGACACTCACTTTTAGGGTTACACAAGCAATTAAATTTTACACCCTAAGCATTTCTTACACACACACACACACACTGCCCCCTGGGCCTGGACAGGTGCTGTGACCTGCCCCCTCTCCCCCACCTCCAGGGACAGCGTCCAGCCCTGCATCCCTCCCTCAGGCACTGAAATCCCAGCCCCTGCTTCCATTTCCTCTTTGTCACCGGCATCTTCTCCCTTCCCCATAAACTCCCCTGCCATTCATTTTATTCCCATGTTTACTTTATAGCCTGGTGTCTGGGAGCAAATGCCCTTTCCAGTTTTCTATCCATGGGGATATTCAACAAGAGAGACTCGTACTTGGCTATGATGATCATTATCTTATGCAATTTTGCTCGCTCCACTTCCATATTTGACAATAACAACAACGAAACAGACCAGACATGAACTCTACCTTTAAACCAAAACACACCACAATCATTTGTCTGTAATGGAGCCAGTTGTGGGTGGAAGGCAGCCCAAAGACTGGGGAGCTTCCTCCCAGCTCTCTCAGGCACTCGCTCCCTGGGGTACCCTCTACTGAAGACAAGGGCACTTTAACCCAAACCACTGGGCTTTCCTGACCAGCTCCCCCCACTCCCCCTTGCTCCTCCTTTGCTAAGCTCTCTCCAGAGAGGAGACTGACTCTGGTTTTCATGCTTCCTCTGCAGATTTTTAGGTGCATGTCTTCAGGATGGTAGTAATTACTTGGTATTATTGATTCGTTTGGGAGTCTGTTTTTCCCTGGACTGGGCTTCTTGAAAACCGATGCTAATCATGCAACCCCACTGCTTAAAACCCTTCAAGGATTCTTCCCTGTCCACAAGATAAAGTCCATATTTCTTTATAAATAGCATCAAAGGAGGCTCCTTCGACGCTTGGAACTTACTTTCCTTGCAGTCTCATCTCTCCCAGTCCCTGCTCTCACTCTGGGCTCTGCCCATGAGAAAGTTAAATTTCCAAATGAGCCATAGTCTCCCTGGCCTCAGGAGCTTTTCCCATGCAGTTTCATCTACCCCGCAAACATCTCTTCCCCACCATTTTCCCATCCCTTGGGCAATTCCTCCTTGTCCCACAGCTCTTAGAAGGCAGGCACTTTCACAGCAGCCCTTCTGGCACCAAGCTCAGGCATGCTTTCTGGGTGAGTTCACCCATCTGTGGCCACCCACTGCCCACACCCCTCACACTGCATGGTCACTGCCTGTGAGCCTGTCTCCAGCCCCAACTAGATAACAAGATTGCAATGGTGGCGACCTTACCTATATTTCTGCATTTTGGACCATTGTATCTACAGGGCTTAGTGCAGTGACTGGCTTATAATAGGAGCTTGGTACATGTTTAATGAAAGAAAAATGGGTACAAAGAGGAGGATGCCACACTGGATGAGGTTCTTGTACTGTCACAGAGATCACAGAGCAGGGAAAAGGCAACTCACAGCGTGAGCTTATTGTAGGGTCAGAGAGCTCTGGACTGGGAGGCCGCTGCGGATACCAAGCCCCTACCTCAGCTAGGGGCAGGCTGCGTGGAATGGTCATGCCAGAAACCTTCCAAAGCCTGAATCTTGAAGGACGAATTAGTCAAGCACAGAAAGAGAATTGCAACAAGCAGAGGGCACAAAGCCCAGCAGTAAGAGAGAACACAGACTATTGGCAGAGCTGCAAGTAATTTGGTCTGGAGGTAAGCTGGGGCCAGACCTGGAGGAGCCTTGCATAACCCGCTGGGCCTTAGGAACCAAGGAGTGCATTGACAAAGGGTGGATCGTGTGGCCAGGGTGGCATTTGAAAATTTTGGGAAAGCCCCTCTTTCTCAGCCCTCAATCCGAAGGGTAGGCAGCCTCCAGTGCTGGCCTTGCTGGGTCAAGTCTCCATAGACTTCTCTGCAGAAGTCCTTTAAATAGGCATCAATGTCTCCTCACCAGAGGCATCATACTATTATTTTTAAGTCCAGACAATCCCCACCCTCCTAGAATCTGCCTCTCATTCTTGGAAGTTGGGGAAAACCACATGTTTTTCATCATTCCTGAAAATGCTAGCTTGGAGCACGTAGTCCTGTGACACTGGGAGGCAGCCAAGGACATCTGTGTCATGTCTGGTCCCATTCATTCCCTGGTGGTTCATTCCAGGAATTTAATGCAAGGCTGGGGGACTAGCAGGGAGCATCGGAAGCAGACCAGCTCCTGGGGGATGGAGGTGGCCTGGAGGCACAACCCTTCCCCAAAGGGCCCAAGGGGCAGAGTGGGGACTCCTGTTGGCCAGCCATCCCCTCTTCTGCGTGAGACATGAATGGGGCTTATTCACAGTGAGAACATCTCTTTGGGTCCTGTTGCCCTGGTCTCATTATTTTTATAACCTCTTAGAAGATGTACAGTTGTCCTGAATGCTATACTCAAGACCAAAAAGAGAAGCAGAGTCACATAACTCATTCTGTGAGCCAGGGGGAGAGCACATTAGCAAGACCTGATAACCCCTGCACCTGTCTGCAACCTGAAACAGTGCTTGTGAGTTGCCACCTGGGCCTGGCACTTGGCCTCAAGGAAACCAATTAGATAGACATGCTCATGGCATTGCAGGCGTTTACAGTGCCCCTTTGCCCCAGGAGACCCCAAATGTCAGAGGATCCATTAGCTGCCTTTTAGATTGTAAGGGCAGGTGCTGACAGTAGCATCAACCCACCAGGCCAGCCTGGCCCACACCTCACTGGGTCCTCCTTGTACAGACGCATCAGAGATCAGCCAGGCAGCAGCACAGCTAGAGGCTCACCACAGATCAGGGCTGCTCCTTAAATGGGTAGAGCCCAATTCCATGGAATTTCCCTGCTGGCATGGGTGGGTTCTGATGGGTTTTTCTTTCACTTCCTCCCTAGGGTGGTTTGAAGCTGTCTGTACCCCCAGAAACACAAGTCCTTAAATCTAATCCATTGTAAGTAGGACCTTTTGATGAGGCTATTTTGGTTAAGGTGAGGCCCACCTCATTCAGGATGAGTCTTAATCCTATTTCTGGAGACCTTTATAAGCAGAATGAAATTCAGACCCAAAAAGAAAAAAGCCACAGGAAGCAAGAAGTTGAACATCATTGGAACTTGAAGAGAAGGGGGGGCCCAGGGGATGCCACCATGTGCCTTGCCATGTGACAAGCTAAGGACCACGAATCCCCAGCAGCCAGCCCCAGGAAACTAAAAACATTGCCTTGATGACACCTTCATTTTTACTTTTTCCCAGTCTCAAACTGTGAGTGAATACATTCCCATTGTTTAACCTGACTCATCACATGGCATTTGCTTGAGCAGCCATGGAAATGAAAACACTCTCTTAGACCTTTGGCCAGCATTACAGCTGGTAAACCCAAGCCCCGCTTCACTGCAGTCAGGCCTGCATTTCAGACACAGGAGGGGCTTGGCCCATATGCACAGGGGCACTTATTAGGAATGAAGGCAGGTGGGGGTGTACAGCAGCCCCCCAAGCCAGCCCAACAAGCTGGGTATCTACTTGGCTGCAGAAAGGAAAGGCCCATCCCTGACCTCTTAGGGGGACACTTGTAAGAATCATCAAGTCATGTCTTCTAAGCCACCTCCTGGGTGATTTGAAAGGAAGGGAGAGACTGTACAGGACAAATTGGGATAAATTTGTTGAGAAGAAAAGACTTTCAATTCGATGTAACTAATATCTGTGAAGCCCCTACTGTGTTCTGGGGCCATGTAGGAGATCTAAAGAAAAATAAGCAGCAGCCTCTCAAGTTCTAGTGTCTGTTGGTGGGGGGACAGGGTGTTGGCAGTTGTTTTACACAAGTTTAAAGACAGCACCATAATCATAGTGAATAATCAAAACCTGGATTGATGGTCATATGGATTTGAATTCCAGCTCTACTTCTTATTAGCTGTTCCTCAAGTTTCCTCATCTATAGAAAAGTAATCATAACTCTTCCCCACATTACATGTTTAGAGAAAGTTAAAAAAAGAAAAGTACATGAAAACAATTTTTTTTTGAAGTTTAGAGCTGTTACATACCCCAGAAAATACAATGTTCTTTTAAACCATCCCTGTAGATACAGACCTATTGTGGGTGGGACATTTTGGTTAGGTTATTTCAACTGAGATGCACCCCATTCAAGGTGGGTCTTAATCCCCTTACTGGAGTCCTTTATACATGGACAAAGGACATGCAGAAGAAGCCAATAGATGACATTCAGAGAAAAAAGCTCCCAGAGGAGCTGAGAGAGGAAACCGCTGAAGCCAGAAGGTGAAAGTAACGAAATCCATGGGAGAAAGACCAGTAAATGCCAGCCATGTGCCTTCTCATGTGACAGAGATATTCCAGATGCCAGTGGCCTTTTTTCAGAAAAGGTAGCATCCTGTTGATGAACCTTAATTTGGACATTTTCACAGTCTTAGGACTGTAAGTTTTAAGCTAATAAATCCCCATTGTAAAAGCCAACCCATTTCTGGTATATTACATTCTGATAGCTTTAGCAAAGTGAAACACCTTTGTGAAAGGAAGATACACAACAGATTTAGAAGTGGTTTAGCTGAGTTGACATCGACATTTCAGCAGAAAGGCATACATAGAATGTTGTTTAAAAGTCTAAAGCCCAGCAAAATCACACCATTTGGGGGGAGTAGTTGGGTGGAACTAGTACAGAAAGATTCAAGACACCTTCCTGTGAGATTGATCTGGCATAGTCGAGTAGAGTTAGGGTGAGGGAGTAATAAAAGCAGCTGGTCTCATTCCATTCCTGTCTTTGTAAGTCACCCTGAAGCAAGAAGTCAACAACAAAAGGGGAAGCACTGAGGACAAAGTTTTTCCCTGAACCTGTCCTCTTACATGTCTACTTCTATCAAAGTTAGTGGACAAGGGTGGCCCATTCCCCTGCCTCAAATGACTGCTCGAGAGAAAAAACGCTGGGGGGTTGTCTCCCAACTCTGTGCCTCAAGAGCTGTGAGACATTAGGCAAGTCATCTAAAATCTCTGGACTTGAGACCCCACGTCTGCACAATGGGGATCATGATGCCCACCTGCCTTCCACCCAAGGTTTTTGTGGAGATTCCATGAGATGACATAGGTGGATCACTTTGCGTCTTATCTTCCCAGCTACTATGACAGATAGCATACAATGGGTTGGCCTAACAACAGGAATTCTTGGCTCACGATTTCAGAGTCTAGAAGGCTTGCTTCCTCCCGGGGTTGGTAGTATTCTGGCACATCGGCAATCCTTGGGTTCCTTGACTTTCCTGTCACCTGGTGATATCCTCTCCTTTCTCTTCCAGGTTCTGTTACTTCTGCCTTCTGGTTCATTCCTCTCTGTGGCTCTCTTTTATAAGGCCTCTGGTAATAGGATTAAGGCCCTTCCTGATTCAGTTGGCCACACCTTAACTAAAACTAACATCTTCAAAGTCCTATTTACAATGAGTTCACACCCACAGGAAGGGATTAAGGTTAAGAACATTTTTTTTTTTCTGGGGTACATAACTCAATCTACCATACTTTGTAAAGGCTGAAGATTCAAATAAATATAGTTGGCATTTCTTTAACCAAAGGGCCTATTTTCAACTGCCTGTGGCTACAAAAAGGTTGCAAATTCCCATCAGTACTCTAATTACAATGAATTAGAGCCCTGTCTGCCTTCATGGGAAGTTAACCCCTCAAAACATCTTTTTAGCCATTTCTTGGAATCCCCTGAACTGTGCCATAGGTACTCAGGACCAGGCTCCCCTGCATCTGAGCACTGGGCTCCCCTTCTCTGCCCCTGAGTTACCATGACACCACCTCTGGCACTCCAGAGATTGGCACTCTTCTGGTCCACCCAAGCAGGCCTACAGAAAGGGGTACATGCTCTCCTCTTTCCAATGTATTCCTCATCATTCCCTCCACATGGCTGAAACTGGGCTACTTTTAACAACGCCATTCTGCAGTTCAGGGAAAACAAAAGGGAAGCCCAAAATAGAGGGTAACTTACTACTCGTTGCCAGTGGAGCCACCCAGATCTGAGTCCCAGCTTGGTTTTCTGGGACAGGAGCCAACCCAGGCCTAGCCCAAAGGAGCTCTGAGTGTATGTATACCCTTTGGTCTGGGCCAACTCTCCAGAGACCCAGAGAGACAAGGAGCTTCTCCTCCCTCAGGTGTAGATCTGTCTCCCCGTTCCTCATTTCCTGTCCTGGGACTGGGTGCCTTCCAGAACATCTGACAATGGGAGTATCTGCTCTATTCAGGGAAACTCTATCTCTTAACCACAAGCCTGTGGCATTGCTTCCTACTCCCAGGCCACATCCTTCCATTTAAACAGTAGTCCAAAGGTTACAAATCAAGCATATAGACAAGTTTCATTTAGGCTAGGAGGTTTTGTTGTTTTTTTTTTAAATAGAAATGGTTACCAATATTTCAATTGAGATATTTCTTATAAAAATAAAGAATTCCATCTTCTCTTGAAAAATAAGAAGCTATACTAACATTCCACACATGTATCTGCATGTTACACATCAGCAGAAGCAGTCATCCCTCTAAATGAAGTCATGCTCTCCAATTTGCCAAAATCCTACGAGTCTATTTCAATCATGGACATTATTTGCTGGACCCCTGTGGGCATTTGCATTGAGGGGATCATTCTTGGTCAGTGGACCCAGTGGTCCAGGAGGAGTGGGACCAAAGCCCATTCTAGGTGATATCCTCTCCTTTGACATGAGGCAGTGATCCCATCTGCTTGCCCTACCAGCACACTGCTACTCTCACCTTTCGAGCCCATATGAGTAACTGCTCAAAGAAAACACAATCTTACAACATGAAGAACCAGTAGATTGCAGTACAGTTCACTCTAAACCTGTATGCAGCCAGAAATCATGTCTTCCTAGCTTTAGACCACCCTTCATCAGTGCCCCTGAAAAGTGGCAGAGACAGTCCCCATGGTTGTTAGGTTTAGGTGTCAACTTGGCCAGGTGAAGGTGCCTAGTTCTATTGCTGTGGGCCTGAGCCAATGGCATGTGAACCTCTTCTGTTGCTGATTACATCTGTAGTCAGCTAGGAGGTGTGCCTGCTGCAATGAATGGTGTTTGATTTAATTGGCTGGATGCTTAAATGAGAGCACTCAATGTATACAGCCCAAGCAGCTCAGCCTACCTCATCTCAGAACTTGCAGCTCAGCCCAGGCCTTTGGAGATGCAGAAAGGAATCACCCCAGGGAAAGTTGTTGGAACCCAGAGGCCTGGAAAGAAGGCCAGCAGAGATCGCCCTGTGCCTACCTATGTAAAAAAGAACCTCAGTTGAAAGTGAGCTGTCTTTCCTCTGAAGAACTATACAATTTTAACTAAATAAGTCCCCTTTTTATTAAAAGCCAATCCATCTCCAGTGTGTTGCATTCTGGCAGCTAGCAAACTAGAATGGTCCCCAAGCTCAAGCAAACACGATGTGTATCTGGTTAATGGGGAGGATCCAGGCAACTGGAAATAATCTGTCCCAAAGGTAAATTTGAGTTTAACCTCTTACAGGAAAAATCTGCTTCCATTTTCTAAGGGTTCAATTTTCCAGAAATTTTCCTATAATTTATTTTTTTAAGATTTGGGCATTATGGTAGGTAGAATTATGTACCCCAAATAAAGACATGTTCTTAATCTTAAGCCATTCCTGTGGGTGTAAACCCATTGTAAACAGAACCTATTGAAAACATTATTTTAGTGAAGGTGTGGCCCAACTGACAGAGGTTGGGTTTAATCTAATAACTGTAGGCTTTATGAAAACAAAGCCATGTGCAGAAGCAGAGGCTGAAGTCAATGGAACCTGAAAGAGAAAGGAGAGGACATCACCATGTGACAGGAAAGCCAAGGAACCCCAAACACTGCCAGCCCTCCAGAACACTAACAATCCCAAGAGGAAGCAGGCCATCTAACTGCTGCACCTGTGAACCAAAAAAATTCTTGTTGTAAGCCAACCTATGGTGTGGTAATTGTCTTAGCAGCCAAGAAACCAAGACAGGAACCTACTGACGTCGTGACATATATTCTGGTGTTTGGACAGTGTGCAACATAGAGTATGATAATAGATAAATACTAAAACTTCAGGTCCACCTAATCACAGACAAAAGGAGAGGAGGAATTTCCACAAAGCTTGTCACTTTACACATTATGGGCATGCCCAGGACAAAGAAATAGATATTTAATTTCTGTTTGCATAGATACATGGTGTATCTTTCTTGCTTGTCATTGAAATAGTAAAAGAACCGCAGAATAGTAATGGCTTCAGAAAATCTCATATTCCCTTCAATTCTGAGAAAGGCTGGTGTCCATGCTGCAGGTGTCTGCCCCCTGAGATTTTCCTTCCTCTTGGTGGTCTGCTGTTGATGTTATTCCGAATATTGGCTATAGAAAGAGGCACCTCTACCTCATTTACCATTCCAGACAAGTGTGTGTGCATGACGTACATGACCCTTACTCTAATATCCTCCCCTCCCTACTTCTCACCCAACCTACCTCTCCTTTGCATACAGTTAAGATGACACTGAACTATTTAACTAAAATGTATCTAATATTATGGGATAGCAGAAGGAGAATGAACACACAGAGTATTCTGATTATTCTAGTCTACAAAATAAAGCTTTATAATCTTCAATGTAAAATTCCCTCCACCTGGGTACATGGGTTCAGTGGTAGAATGTTCGCATTCCATGCTGGAGACCCGGGTTCAATTCCCAGTCCATGCACACCCCACCCCAGAAAAAAAGTAAAAAAAACCTCCCCCCACCTGCCTCCATGACCCTGAGGTTTTATTCACTCCTACTACCTAGAATCCTTTTGAATACCAATCACAGTTCTTCAAATTTCAGACCCAAGAAGTGAGGCTCAGAAAAATCTCAGGATTCCTTCTCTTGTCTTCCTAAGGCCCACCTTCCAAACTCTGATTTCCTGTCTGAGGACCTGCTGCGTCCAAAAAAAAATTCACAAGAGGGAAGTCCATCCATGCCAAAGAGGTCCAAGACTGCCCACATGGGCTACAGTCTTAATATTCAGCCACAAGATAATCACCTCCAATGACAGAGCTCAGCATTTGTACCAGAGATGCATGTGTATATTGTCCAATTCACCTGTTCTGGTAGTTAGAAGCATCAATTCTGCCTATAATGTATGGGTGTATCTAAATTTTCATATGAATGGAAGTCTTAATCAGTTCCTGGCTTCTTAGCCTCTGAAGAACTTTCATCAGCGAGCTTTGCAAAGCCCTGTGTTCTTCCCCTTCCTGAAGTATACTCCCCAGTGTAAGATAAATTGAACTAGTTACAGTAGAAGGAAGAGGCAGAATTTATGAGATGAAGATATCAGTTCAAGGTCCTATTCAGCTTTAATTCTCTAAAACTTACTTTCCTCACTTGTCTGCTCTACTAATCCATCCGAGGATCAAATGTGACAATATTGGTGAAAACACTCTACTATAAATTCTCATACAAAGCTTGTTCTTCATTAGCACTGGAAATAACTTGTAGCTTCTGTGAGATGACTTATAGACATTACTTACCTGCGAGTTGTGCAAAAACATCCCTCAGGACATAGATTTTGTCCCTCCACAGCATGGCTATCAATTCTGATAAATATTTTCAGGAATAAAAGTCTAGTTTCATGGGATACTGTTAGTTAGATTCAGTTGTCAACTTGGCCAGGTGAGCACACCTAGTTTTGTTGCTGCGGACATAAGCCAATGGTACGTGAACCTCATCTGTTGCTAATTACATCTGCAGTCAGCTAGGAGGCATGTCTGCTGCAATGAGTGATGTTTGACTTAATTGGCAGGTGCTTAAATGAGAGAACGCAATGTAGCACAGCCTAAGCAGCTCGGCATTCCTCATCTCAGCACTTGCAGCTCAGCCCAGGCCTTTGGAGATGCAGAAAGAAGTCACCCTGGGGAAAGTTGTTGGAACCCAGAGGCCTGGAGAGAAGGCCAGCAGAGACCATCCTGTGCCTTCCACATAAGAAAGAACCTCAGTGGAAAGTTAGCTGCCTTTTCTCTGAAGAATTAACAAAATAAATCCCCTTTCATTAAAAGCCAATCCATCTCTGGTGTGTTGCATTCCGGCAGCTAGCAAACTAGAACAGATGCCAAGAAAATAAGGCCAGTTGGAGGGTCAGTGGTATCTGGTGGGAGAAATATTAATGGCATGAATAAACAAACAAATGAACAAGCCAAGTGTGTTGAGGGAGGCTGGAAGCAAAGATAGAACAAAATCAGAGGGGATAGGCAAGGAAAGATTTCAGTTCATCTCATCAGACTTTTAGAGAACTCTAAGAATCTCTTCTGGAATATATTCTCTGAATATATATTTTAAAGCCTCATATCTTTCTACTTTATTTTCAAAGAATAAATAATCATTTATGCATATTTTGTATTTTTTTAAAAGATCATGGGCCCTAAAATTTCACCAGGTGAAAGTTTTCTCATCACATAAAATTCATGACATGCTGAATTCAAGGTCTAAGGAAAGTTGAAGCCCCAAGCAGGGGAGATTAACTTGATCTGGAAATTCAGAGAATTAAAAATTCAGGGAAACTTGCAATTAAATTAAAAGATTATTATGGTATCTTGAGGTGTTCTGGAGAGAATGATGTTTATGAGATTGTTGAGCTAAGCAAAGGAACTGTGAGATTTTAGTTCATAGCCTTGCACTAAAACCTACCAACCATGTCCTGATGACAGGGTTATGCTTTATCATACATCAGATAAAACACACTTTTTGCTCCCAGTGACATTTCCCCAAATGCAAAGTCGGGATGCCTTGGGCCATAGAGTTAGACCTAGGAGGCTTCTGCAGAAAGGACAGACCAGACCAGATTTCCAAAGCTTTTCCATCACAGACCATTTGTCTCCTTTAGGTGAACAGCCAATCACCAACCATTCCCACCAACCTCATTCACTATCAGTATTATAGTTCTGTGTTTCTGATTGCAGCCCATCAAGAAAGTCTAGAATCATTTGTGATCCTTGGGCTACAGCTGGTATGCTTAAAGTCTTAGATTTTGGTTTTAATCAAAATTTGTAAAATGTCTTAAAAGCAAAGCACTACTAAAAGCAGGCTAAATTACAACCACAACTTCAGGAAAGTTTTATTACATATCATATCAATTCCTAGTGCATGATCAATCTACTTTTATTTTCCTTTTCCCCTGTTTCAACAGGTAAGAATAAAGCAGATTTGCTTAAATGTGAAAACCTAATCTCCTTTCTCATCTTGTCTACTTCTTTTTATAAGACTGTCTTTCAAAACTGACTGAGATGTCCATAAGGCTGACTCTAAAGCAAGAATTCTGAGTGACTATCTATGTGCTTTATAACCATTCAAATCAAGTGTGCCTTTTAAGTTTCATGAGGCAGAAAATCCCTTAAAGATTTTCACTGTAAAGAAGTTCTTTTAAATAGCACCAATCATTTATTTTCCATAAGCTGGGGAGGTTTTTGCCAAGGTTAGTGTACATGGTTTGAACCTATGTTGACAAGAATCTTGGTATAGTAAAAAGAAGTAAATATGGATTTTGCTGTTAACATATTTAAGGGCAAATCCCAGGCCCTCTGCTGTGTATTTGCAGAATGACTTCAATAAGCCAATTAACCTCTGTGAGCATCAATTTCTTCATCTGTAAAGTGGAGATTATATTGCTGCCTTGAGGTGTTCTGGAGAGAATGGATATAAAGGACATGACTTATCTTGGGCACTAAAGAAAATGCAGTTTTTAAGAGGATGCACTACACAAACATGAAACTAAAGAAATGGAAAGGTATAACCTTTTCCTCCTCCTAAGTAGCTTATTTTCTTGCTAGAGAGAAAAATAACAATGGAAGTAAAGCGGTACTTACAGATTCATGCTTCTTGGGCATCATTAAAATTCAGGGAATCTCGCAATTAAATCTTGGCCCTCTCTGGATAGATGCTCCCAATTTCTTATCTTAAATCTATTTTCTTTTTCCTGAATGAATGGTATTTTGACCTAGAAGAGAAAAGACAAAGATAGGTAGGAAAGTAACTGTGGAAGCCAGTTGGATCAATTAGCTGTCAAAATGCATTTATGAATGAAATTAATTCCATAAATACAGGTGAATTATCCAATTTTTCCATTTCTGTTAGATGTTGAAGTTATATGTGTTAATAAAAGCTTGGGGTTTAATTTCAGGAAGATGTCAGAGTAGGGTAAATTGGGTTCATCTTGCTCCATGAAACAAGACAGGGGACAGAATAAACAACTGGGACTGCAATCCCAAGGGGTGAGTGATTGAAGAGGGTCTTCAGCATTCCATAGGGAGGTCCTATACAAGAGAGGTGGGGTTTAGGATAGGAAGAGTAGGGTGAGCCTGTTCAGCTACAACCCCCCTGGGGGTGGGTGGTGACATGCAGGGAAGTGCAGATCTGAGGGACCAAACTGTCTCTCTACTACAACCTGCCCCAGGAACTAGCTAGGGAGACCTCCCCATGAGGCTCTGCAGCTGATGGCACCTATGGGAAGCCCAGAAGTGAATCAAGCCACCTACACTGAAATCAGAGGCCCCACCAGATGCCACAAATAGCCATCCAATCACATACTGTGAATGGTGGATCCATTGGGTGCCAGGCACTGTGATCAGCTGCCCTGCCAGGTATTGTGGTCAACTGCCCCATCCTATGCACTGAAACTGGTTGTCCCATTGCTGCATGCAGCCTCCCAAACGTGCATGCCATCTTACCCAGCTGACCACCACAGTCAGAAAGAGGCAGGCCTGGGGGAAAGAGGTGGCTCAAGAACACCATCTGAGGGGAAGAAGTGGTAAGTGCAATCAGCCAAACTGTCTATCTGCCTAGTTTTTGTGGGGCTTTTTTATTTTTAAATTTATTTTCATTTCTCTTTTTTTTCTTTTCTATGGGTACCAGTCTGAGTTCATTCCCAGTGTATCTTGGGGTATCTCCTTCTGGATTTGGGGCTTAATATTGCTGAGGTGTGTTTTTGTTTTTGTTTTTGGTGCATAGGCTGGGAGTCAAGACTGGGTCTCCAGTGTGGTGAATGGGCATTCTGTTACCTGTGCACCCTTGCCTAGCTTTTTATTTTTATTTTTATTTTGTTTTGTTTTTTGCATGGGCAAACAACGGGAATCAAACACAGGTCTCTGGCATGGCTGGTGAGAACTCTGCCACTGCGCCACCACCTGCCTTTGCCTAGCTTTTAAAAGATCCTCAAGTAGAATTGTACTCCCTACATGCCATCCATGCCTTAGTTTGGTGGGGAATTAATGACAAACCAAATGCAAAAAGGGACTTTCAATGTAATCCCAAGTAAATATAGAATTTTAGATGAGTGAAGGAAATCAATTTGCAAAATAACCCTATTAAGATAATAAAAATCCCTGACACAACAGAAAATCACAAAGCATGTGAAGATCCAGGTAGAAATGGCCCAGCTAAATGACCCTATCAAAACTTTGGAGGGGACATAGAATATGGAACATGTACTCAAGGATGCTTATAAAGGATATCAATAAGATACTAGAAGAGCATAAAGAAGAATTTAAAGATTAAATAGAAAAATAGCATATCTCACACAGATGAAAGATACTGTTAGGCCAAATTAGAAATATACTAGAGACACATGATAACAGATTTGAAGAAGCAGAAGGAAGAATAAGTGAACTAGAAGATTGAACACTTGAAATAGAGTGCAAGAACAAATGACAAGAAAGAATAAATGGAACTGGTTTTCAGAAACCAGTTCAAATGAACAACAAAAGGCACACAAATATAAGAATCATTGGTGTCTTAAAAGGAGAAAAGAAGAATAAAGGGCTGGGAAGTTTAGTTGAAGATATAATAGGAGAAAACTCCTCAACCCTTATGTTTTAGTTTGGTAAGCTGCTCAAATGCACTGTACAGAAACAGAACAGCTTTTTTGTTTTCATGGGAATGCACCAGGAATTGAACTGGGTCTCCAGCATGGCAGGTGAGAATTCTGCCACTGAGCCACAATTGCACTACTCAAAGAATGGCTTTTTAAAAGGGATTTTATTAAGTTACAAGTTTACAGTTCTAAGGTCATGAAAATGTCCAAACGAAGGTATCCAGATAAAGATAACTTAACTCCAAAGAAAGGGACAGTGAAGTTCAGGGTTTCTCTCTCAACTGGGAAGCCACGTGGTAACATTGCTGGCTTTCTCTCCTCATTTCATAAGGCTTCCCCAGCGGCATTTCCTTTTGCATATCCAAAGATCTCTGGCTTTTTGGACTCTGTTGGCACTAAAACTTTTTCCAAAATGGTTCCACCTTAAAGGGCAACCCTACCTGGAATGGGTAGAGACACATCTACATGGAAACCATCTAATCAAAATTATCACCCACAATTAAGTGGGTCATATCTCCATGAAAACAATTTTAAAAATCTCACCCAGCAATATTGAATGAGTATTAAAGACCATGGCTTTTCTGGGGTACACAAGAGTTACAAATCGGCATACTTTATAAATGACATAAATATGCAAATCACAATGGCCCAATGAAGCCTAAATAGAATATATCCAAATAGGCATACTCAAAGAAACATACTAATCAGACGGTCAAATGTTGAGGAGAAGCAGAAAGTCTTGAAAGCAGCCTGAGAAAAGCAATCTAGTACCTGCAAGGGATTTACATAAGGCTGAGTTTTGCTGAATCTTGCATTCCTAGAGGATTTTTGAGGCCCCATGAAGGTGAGAAGGCAGTGATATGATATATTTAAGATCTTGAATAAGAAAGCCTTTCAGCCAAGGATTCTTTATTCAGTCAAGTTGTCTTTCAAAATTGAGGAGGAAATTAAAATCTTCCAAGACAAGCAATGACTGAGAGAACCAGTGTACAAGAGACTGCCTTACAAGAAATACCAAAGGGAGTCCTGTCAGCTTAAAAAAAAAAAAGACAGGAGAGGGAAGATCTGGAGGAGGGCACAAAATTGAAGAGTATCAGTAAGGGTAATTTACAGTAAAAAAGTGAGAGAAGGAAAAGAATGCATAGGCCTGACAAATAAAAATTAAAGGATAAGATGGTAGATACAAAAACTGCTTTTACAGTAATAGCTTTGAATGTTAATGGACTGAACTCACTAATTAAAAGAATCTCATTAGCAGAATGGGTTAAAAATACAATCCAACTATATGCTATTAACAGAGACACATCTTAGACCCCAGGACACAAAGAGATTGAAAGCAAAAGGATGAAAAAAGATGTGCTATGCAAGTTGTAACCAAAAGAAAGCAGGAGTAGCTATACTAATACAAGATAAAATAGACTTTAAATGTAAAGACATCATAAAAGCAAAGAAGGACACTACGTATTAATAAAAGGGACAATTCACCAAGAAGAAATAACAATCATAAATGTTTATGCTCCCAATCAAGGAGCTCCAAAGTACATGAGGCAAACATTAGCAAAACTGAAGGGAACAATAGACATTTCAACAATAATAGTGGGAGACTTCAATATACCACTCTCCACTAGAGACAGAAAAATCAGGCAGAGGATCAATAAAGAAATAGAGAACAATGTACTAAATGAATTAGACCCAATGGACTATATAGATCATTACACCCCAAGATATCAGAATATACATTTTTCTCTAGTGCTCATCAAATGTTCTCCAGGATAGATCATATGCTGGGACACAAAACAGGACTTAATAAATGTAATAAGGTTGAAATTATCCAAAGCACTTTCTCTGACCACAATGGAATGAAACTGGAAATTAGTAATCACCAAAGAAACAGAACTTTCACAAATACATGGAGATTAAACAACACACTCTTAAATAATCAGTGGATTAAGGAAGAAATTGTTAGAGAAGTCAGTAAATATCTGGAGACAAATGATAATGAGAATACTACATATCAGAACTTATGGGATGTGGCAAAGGCAGTGCTGAGAGGGAAATTTATTGCACTAAATGCTTTTATTAAAAACTGAGACCAGGGCAGGCAATGGTGGCTCAGCGGCAGAGCTCTCACCTGCCATGCTGGAGACCCGGGTTCAATTCCTAGTGCCTGCCCATGTAATTAAAAAAAATAAAAAATAAAAAGTGAGAGAAGCAAAAATCCAAGTCTCAACTGCTCACCTGGAAAAATTAGAGAAAGAACAGCAAACTAACCTCAAAGCAAACAGATGAAGAGAAATAATGAAGATTAAAGCAGAAATAAATGAACTGGAGAACAAAAAACAATAATAGAAAGAATCAACAAGACCAAAATTGGTTCTTTGAGAAAATCAATAAAATAAATGGACCTCTAGCTAGGTTGACAAAGAAAAAAAGAAAGAGGATGCAAATAAACAAAATCAGAAATGAGAGGGGGAGTCATTAGCATGGATCCTGAAGAAACTTTAAAAATCATATGAATACTATGAACAACTATTTACCAACAAACTAGACAACTTAGATGAAATGGACAAATTCCTAGAAACACACAAACTATCTATACTGACTCAAGAAGAAATAGGATGTCTCAACAAACCAATTACAAGAAAAGAGATGCAATCAGTCATTAAAAATCTTCCTACAAAGAAAAGCCCAGGATCAGATGGCTTCACGGGAGAATTTTATCAACATTCCAAAAAGAACTAATACTAATTTTATCAAACATTCTAAAAAGCACTAATACTAATTTAATCAGGATTAAAGATCTATATATAAGATCTAATACCATAAAATCCAAAAATTTGAGGAGAAAAGGAATGCAACCTAACTCATTTTATGAAGCTAACATTATCTAATGCCAAAACTGGATAAAGTCGCTGCAAGAAAGGAAAACTATCAACCAATCTTCACATAAACAGAGATGCAAAATTCTCAACAAAAGACTAGCAAATCGAATACAACAATATATTTCAAAAATATATATGTCAGGATTAAGTGAGGTTTATGCCAAGAATGCAAGTGTGGTTCAACACAAGAAAATCAATCAACATACTACTATAGCACATTAACAATCGAAAAGGAAAAGTCATGTGATCACATCAATTGATGCTCAAAAAGCATTCAGTAAAATTCAGCATACTTTCCTGATAAAAAACACTTTAAAATGTAGGAATCAAAGGAAATGTCCTCAATATCATAAAGGGCATATATGAAAATCCCACAGCCAGCATCACACTTAATGGTGGGAGATTGAAGGCATTTCCTCTAAGATCAGGAACAAAACAAGGATGCCTACTGTCAGCACCATTACCCAACATTGTACTAGAAGTCCTAGCTAGAGTGATTAGGCAGGAGAAAGGAATAAAAGGCATCCAAATAGGAAAGGAAGTGATAAAACTTTCATTATTTGCAGAAGACATGATCCTATACTTGGAAAACCCTGAGAAATCTATGACAAAGCTACTTGAGCAAATAAGCAAATCAAAGTGGTGGGATACAAGATTAATGTACAAAAATCAGTCATGTTTCTACACACAATTCAATGACCAATCTGAAGAGATAATTAAGGAAAAAAATCCATTCAAAATGGCAACAAAAAATTGGGGAATAAGCTTAATCAAGGATGTCAAGGATTTGTACATGGAAAATTACAAAACATTGCTAAAAGAAATTTTAGAAGACTTACATAGATGGAAAGACATTTCATGCTCATGTATAGGAAGGTTGAATGCTGTTAAGATGTAAATTCTCCCCAAATTGATCTACAGATTCAATGCAATACCATTCAAAATCCCAACAAAATCCCAATTTGAAGAATTGGAAAATATAGTTATCAAATTTACTTGGAAGGGAAAGAGACCTCAAATTGCTAATGATATCTTTAAAAAGAAGAGCAAAGTGGGAGGACTAAAATTTCTTGACTTTAAAGCTTACTATAAAGCCACAGCAGTCAAAACAGCATGGTACTGGCACAAAGATAGAAATATTAACCATTAGAATCAAATCAAGAGTTTGAAAATAGACCACCAAGTCTATGAACAATTGATATTTGATAAGGCCCCCAAACCCACTGAACTGGAACAGAATAGTCTTCAATAAATAGGCTTGGGTGAACTGGATATCAATAACCAAAAGAATGAAAGAGGACCCCTATCTTAAACCCTATAGAAAAATTAATTCAAAATGGATTAAAGATCTATATGTAAGACCCAATATCATAAAATTCCTAACAGAAAATATAGGGAAATATCTTCAAGATATAGTAATAGGAGATAACTTCTTAAATTTTACAAGCAAAGCCCAAGCAGTGACAGGAAAAATAGATAAATAAGAAGTCATTAAAATCAAAAGCTTCTATGCCTCAAAGGACTTTGTCAAAAGGTGAAGAGGCAGCCAACTCAATGGGAGAAAGTATTTGGAAACCACATATTGGATGAAGATTTGATATCCTGTTTACATAAAGAAGTTATATAACTTAACAACAAAAGAACAAACAACTCAATTATAAAGTATGCAAAGGATATTAATAGACACTTTTCCAAAGAGCAAATATAAATGGCTAAAAAAGCACGTGAAGAGGTACTCATCTTCTTTAGCTATAAGGGAAATGCAAATCAAGATGGCAATGAGATATCACCTCAACCTATATGAATGTGTCTATAAACCAATGGAAAACTACAAATTTTGGAGAGGATGTGGAGCAACTGTAACACTTATTCACTGTTGGTGGGAATGTATAATGGCACAGCTGCTGTGGAAAACAGTTTGGTAATTCCTCAGAAAACTAAATACTGAGTTGCTCTATGACCCAGCAATACCAATATTCAGTATACACCCAGAAGAGCTGAAAGCAGTGACACGAACAGACATTTGCACACCAATGCTCTTAGTGACATTATTCACAACTGTGAATTATTACTTCACAATCATAATTGTGACACGAACAGACATTATTCACAATTGATGTGAACTGTGAATGCCCATCAACAGACGAATGGATAAACAAAATGTGATATATACACATGATGGAATACTATGCAGCAGTAAGACAAAATGAGGTCCTGAAACACGTGACAACATGGGTAAACCTTGAGGATTTAATACTGAATGAAATAAATCAGACACAAAAAGATGGATACTGTATGATTTTGCTGTTATGACTCTGTAGGCAATAGCAGAGGCTTACACTATAGGATATAGTGGACCTAGAAGTACTAAGAAGTTAGAGAAGGGGGAAAGGTTACTGTTCTAGTTTGCTAGCTGCCGGAATGCAACATACCAGAAACAGAATGGCTTTTAAAAATGGGAATTTAATAAGTTGCAAGTTAACAGTTTTTAGGCCATGGAAATGTCCCAATTAAAGCAAGTCTATAGAAATGTCCAATCTAAGTCATCCAGGGAAAGATACCTTGGTTCAAGAAGGCTGATGAAGTTCAGGGTTTCTCTCTCAAGTGGAAAGGCACATGGTAAGCACAGTCAGGGAGTCTCTCTCATCTGGAAAGGCACAGGGCGAACACAGGGTCATCTGCTAGCTTTCTCTCCTGGCTTCCTGTTCATGAAGCTCCCCGGGAAGTGTTTTCCTTCTTCATCTCCAAAGGTCGCTGGCTGGTGGACTATTTGCTTCTCTTGGCTATGTCATTCTGCTCTCTCAGAATCTCTAGCTTTCTCCAAGATGTTTCCTCTTTTACAGGATTCCAGTAAACTGATCAAGACCAACCCGAATGGGTGGAGACACATCTCCACCTAATCAGTTTAACAACCACTCTTGATTGAGTTAAATCCCCAAGGAGATGATCTAATTACAGATTCAAGCATACAGTATTGAATAGGGATTATTCTGCCTTTACAAAACGGGATTTTGATTAAAACATGGCTTTTCTAGGGCATAAAAATCCTTTCAAACCAGCACAGTTAGTTACCCGATGAGTTTGAACTTAAATGTAAGGGAACAGATAGAAGTGGTGGTAACTGATTAGTGGGATAATAAATAACATTGCCATACTTTTAAGGTGAACATGATTGAAAGGGGATATATAGTGCCATATATGCCACTGATTAGTTCTACAGTTATAAATAAGTTCTCACATGAACTACTTCAAAGGTCCAATATTGTACAACAAGTCAATAATAGTGGGGCATAGGGGGAAAATAAAATTTACATGCTATAGCCAATAGTTAACAGGGAGACATCAACAGTGCCACAGCACTACCAGGGGTTAATAACTGGGGTTGAGGGACAAGAGATAAAGGGAAGTTTTGATTTGATATTTGGTGAGAATGTGTTTATCAGTTCTTTGTCTCTATGGACCAATGGGAATTATCTAAAATTGAGAGTGCTGTTGATTGTACAACTAAGTGAGGACACTGTAAGATAAGGTCTGTTTACTTTGGACATTATCCATAGATGCCCAATAGATTGAAAGGGCCAAAAAGTACAGTGACTGAGAAGCAGAATGGCAAAGCTTGATATATATGTGTGTGTGTGTGTGTGTGTGTGTGAGATGGAATATTGTGTGCTAAAAAAGGAATGATGCTGTGAGACACATACAAACTGAATGAAACTTGGGGACAATATGTTAAGCAAAATAAGCCAGAAACAACAGCAAAAAACAAATATATTCATTTCCTGGTGCCTGCCCATGCAAAAAACAAAACAAAACAAATATGTAAGGTCTCTTTCTGAAAATACTTAGAAGAAAATTGGAGCCTAGATTGTAAATCCTTCTAGAAGCCACACTTAATCTGAAGTTGTAAGTGTATTTGTAGATTCTGAGACACTGAGTTATATGTGTACAGCTGGTATTTCCTTGGAATTTTGAGTAACTCTGTGACACCTAAGGCTCAGAAATGAAGTCCTACAGCCCTGAAAGTTAACATAGCTACATACAATAACATTTAAAGTAACTGAAAAAGAGATCAGTCTTTAATTAGAGATACAAACAAAGCCAATCTGGTTGGGACTAAGGTAAATCAGAATACAGGGTAAAAGATGATGGAGTATGTACTCTAAGTGTTCATTTACTGTATGAGACCAAAGGTTGAGAGATTTATTGTGTCTAGAACCTGGATTTTCTGTAACACACAACCTAAAATCAACCTGTCTGGATAGCTCATTTAAACAGCTCAGACTCACAGAGCCTAGAATAAGAATAAGGACCTAAAATTCTGTATGTCTAAATGTAATACCCAGATATATCCCAGACTATGGTGGGCTGACAATTAAAAAGTATTAGTGGACAGTGATTTGAACAGTGAATAAAACAGTATTGCAAAGTCCCCTTCAGGGAATGGTGAGAAAGGGGGGAAATTCTATTTCCCCAAGTTGAATTCTTGATATTCTCAAAGCTAGAGGCTGAGCCCCCAATCTTGGGGTTTGTTCATATGAAACTTAACCCCACAAAGGATAGGTCAAGATTACTTAAAATTAGGTCTAAGAGTCACTTCCAAGAGAACCTCTTTTGTTGCTCAGACGTGGCCTCTCTCTCCAGCCAACACAACAAGCAAACTCACTGCTCTCCCCCTGTCTATGTGGGACATGATTCCCAGGGGTGTGGACCTTCCTGACAATGTGGGACAGAAATCCTAGAATGAGCTGGGACTCAGCATCAAGGGATTGAGAAACCGCTAGAATGAGCTGAGACTCAGCATCAAGGGATTGCGAAAACCTTCTCAACTAAAAGGGGGAATGAGATGAATAAAGTGTCAATAGCTGAGAGATTCCAAACAGAGTCGAGAGGTTATCCTGGAGGTTACTCTTATGCATTAAGTAGATATCACCTTGGTAGCCAAGATGTAATGGAGAGGCTGGAGGGAACTGCCTGAAAATGTAGAGCTGTGTTCTGGTAGCCATGTTTCTTGAAGATAATTGTATAATGATATAGCTTTCACAATGTGACTGTGTGATTGTGAAAACCTTGTATCTGATGCTCCTTTTATCTATCTTATCAACAGATGAGTTAAACATTATGGAATAAAAATAAATAATAGGGGTAACAAATGTTAAAATAAATTTAGATTGAAATACTAATGATCAATGAAAGGGACGGGTAAGCGGTAGGGTACGTATAAATTTTTTTCTGTTGTCTTTTTATTTCTTTTTCTGATTTGATGCAAACATTCTAAGAAATGATCATGATGATGAATATGCAACTAAGTGATGATATTGTGAATTACTGATTATATATGTAGAACGGAATGATCAAAAGTTAAGAATGTTTGCATTTGTTTGTTATATTTTTAAAAAAATTTTTTTTAAAAAGTATTAGTGGTTCAGTGGTAGAATGCTCACCTTCCATGCAGGAGACCCGGGTTTAATTTCCAGACCATGCACCACCACCACAACCCACCCCGCAAAAAAAAAAATGTATTGGTAAAGTCACTTGAGGGATCAAAGAAAAAAATACAGAACTATTAAATTTTCCCTTCTGAAGAAACCTAGGTACCTTCTCAAACATTAGGGACTCCCAAGAAAATAGGCCAAGCCCTTGGTTTTGAGGTTTGCCCTTATGAAATGTATTTTGGTAGTGGAGAAGCTAAGACCATTATGAGGCCTAAGAGTTGCTTCCAGGAAACCTCCTTTGTTGCTCAGTTTAAGCTTTTCTTCTTTCTAAGCCCAACTCTGCAAGGAAAATCATTACCCTCCTCCGCTAAGTGGGACATGACATTCAGGGCAAAGTCTCCCTGACAACATGGTATATGACTCCCAGGGATGAGTCTGGCCCTGGCACCATGGGATTGATAATGCCTTCTGACAAAAAGAGGAAAAGAAGTGTAATAAAATAAGGCATCACAGCATCAAGGGACTGAGAAAAACCCTAGAATGAACTGTGTCAACACCCCTTCTTAACATGAAAAAGTCAGAATGGACATTGCTGAAAGATTCCTATAGATTGGGAGAAGGATCAAAGGAGAAGGAGTTATAACAGAGAAAACAGGATTTAATAAATGAGTATGACTGCTGAATCACTATATTGATATTTCTTTTAGTCTCCAGTGCTTTGGAACAGTTAGAAGGAAAAATCTAAAATAGTGGAATGGTAACCCATAAAAAAACTGAAATCTGTTCTATAACTATTTGTTAAAGTATACTTTGATAATTGCTGCTTTTTTCTTTTTTTCTTTGTATATATGTTATGTTTCACAATAACAACATTAAAAAGAAAAATGCTTAAAGTTTGAGGATCTTCTATCAAATTTCAGCTCTGCCTCTTAGCAACTATTGCCCTTGGGCAAGTTATTTATATTCTGAGTTTCAGTTTGTGCCTCTATAAAATTCGTATTTTGTATCCCTGGCAAAGGCTGGAGTCATTGAATAAGTGAATAAATGAATGGTAGGCAGTCACTAAACTGAAACATTTATCAAATCCTGACTTAGTAGATCTAAGCAAAAAGAAAAAGATCAATTGAGTTGACAGAGGACTATGTTTTAATGGGATGTTAGTGTAATTGAGAAAGAAAATTAATTCTGGAAACGAAGAAAGACATTCAGAAATGTTGGGAGTTTCCCTACTTTAAGGATTGGGTCTCAATGAAGCATTTAAACTTCAAAATACTTTCTTAGCCTTATTTTTAGTGAGGGAAGGAAGTTATATTAAAAATAAATAAATAAAAGAGAAAACCCATGCTTATGTGAACCAGAATAAATCTACAGTTTCTTCAACTCAAAAAAGTTGGCTCGACTCAGAGTAACCAATTGGTCAAAGCAAAGCTGAGCAGATGCTTCTGGTGTCAGTGATCAAGCACTGCTGCATCCTGCTGTCCTCACCCTAAGATGGTCCTGGGTGAAGCCATAAGATAGGATGTTTTGTCAGACTCTCGTTCACCTATGTGGACCACAGACAGTGTATACCATATTGCTTGTTTTTCTAGCCGATACCCAAGGAAGAATCACCCTGTGACTATACATGTCTTTGCAAGCACAGCCACAAGGGGTCTCCAAATTCTACTTTGCTAGTGAACGTAGAGGGGATCTCCAAAACTTGAAGAATGTGAATTCTTTTTCCTTCTCTTTTCCTGCACATGTGCCAGAGTATTGAAACTGAGAGCAAAGAGGCAGGCTAGGTTTGGATTCAGTGGCAGGAATAAAACAATACGTGTGGCTTTCCTCCATCTTTCCTGGACGCCGTCATGGTGCATATGCACAATGCGGAGAAGAGAGACAAATGCCAAGCCAGTTCTTATCAGACCATGCGTCAAAGTCATCACCCAGTTTCTAACTATGATGTGAAGCATGGTTAAACTGGTGAATTTGAAATCTTTGGTAATCAGAGAGCGGGGAAATTGTTGTGGAGCTCACAGGCAAGTTAAACAAGTGTTGAGTGAGTAGCCCAGATTTGATGCACAACTCAAAGGTCTAGAAAATGGCAGAATAACCCGTCAAGTCAGTTTGGTTTCATTGAACTGCTGACCACAACTGGCATCACAGACCACAAGGGAGCAAAATGAAAACACACAGGTGGGAAAATCTTCATATTCTTTTTTAAAAAAAAAATTTTTTTATTATATAGAATAACATATATACAAAGCAAAGAAATTAAAAATGCAGTAGTTTTCAAAGCACTCTTCAACAAGTGATTACAGGACAGATCCCAGAGTTTGTCATGGGCTACCATACGATCCTCTCCTATTTTTCCTTCTAGCTGCTCCAGAATATAGGAGGCTAGAGGGCGTAAATAATTTTTTATCATCACAATTGACTTTTTTTCCTCCTTTTTGGTGAACAATAACATATATAGAAAAAGCTATAAATTTCCAAGTACAGCACCACAGTTAGTTGTAGAACATATTTCAGACTTTGATATAGGTTACAATTTCACAATTTTAAGTTTTTACTTCTTTTTCCAGGAAGTAATACACACATATAAATAAATTTCTCAATGGACAAAACAAAACAAATAAACAGTATGTACACTCTGATTTCTGTCCTAGTGTACAGAGAAGGGGACTCTACAAACCCTGAAATGTGGAGAGGGTATTTCTCCCTTCTTTCTAAATTCCTAACCTCAGCCCAGTTGTCCCATCTTCATTACTGAGTGGGACTTTCTTAGTTGAGTCACAGGGTGACTACAAGTTGTCTCTGGAGATAAGAGGAAGTTACATAATATTAACATTGTGTGTGTGTGTATATATATATATATATATATTTTTTTTTTTTTTTAAGAAGCCAGTGGCTTTCGTTAGACAAAGATTTAATAAATATCAATTCCATGCATAGATGCCTTTATTCTTAATGCTACTGCTCCTCGAAAAAGGATAATAAAATGCCTCTATCCTTAAGGATTTTACAATCTGCATAGGAAATAAAAACAAAAATTAAATAAGAGCTATACACTTATATATTATTTTTATTTTTAATATATTGTTATATTATTGTATATTAATTAATATATAAATATATTTATATAAGTATAAATAAAATAAATTATAAATAATAAATAAAATATAATGTATATTATATTAATTTAAATATATTTAAATATTTATATATATTATTTATTTAAAGAAAAGATTAAGGAAGAACACTAACATTTATAGAGCATCAACTATGTTTCAGGAACTGGCCCAGGCACTTCGTTTACTCCTCTGATTGAATAGCCCTGTGATGTGGGAAATACTATCTGAATTTTACAAAGGAAAGCTCTAGGCTCAGAATGGTTGATAGCTAGATAAAGGGTTTCTCAGAATCCAGGAATCTTTTTACTACATCAAACCTAATGATAATATTGTGAGATTTTTTTAAAGGAATGATCGTCATGAATTGATTCATCCAGGAAGTCTTCTCGGCTTTTCCAAATAGTGACTCTCCAGCTGTGTAAGCATCAGGCCTTGTAAGTACAACTCATTGTACATTCCATTGGCATAAACTCCAAAGAGGCAGTCACCAACCCCTCCCCTGCCCCATCCCAGGCCTTTAAAGAACAGGTAGCTGCCCTCTTTAGGAAATGTTGATTTTGTCACTGACAAAGAAAAGAAGCCCTTTCCAAAAACTTGGCTGTCCAGTAACATCTCTATGGAATTCTCAAGTACATGACAGTTTTGTTTTGTTTCTTCCCCACGGATGGGCACCGGGACTCAAACCCGGGTCTCCAGCATGGCAGGCGAGAACTCTGCCTGCTGAGCCACCGTGGCCCGCCCACATGACAGTTGTGTATGACAGTATCTGTATGTTGATTTTGTTCTCAGAGTGGTCACAAAGCTTAAGCAGAGACCCAGAGTGAAAAAACAGCTACGTTGATGGTGGCTTTTCAACATGAGTTCTCACTGTAGTGGCATGGGACCATCAGCTTCCCATACTACTTGATGTGATACACGTACACACGATCCTCACACACACACACACCAGGTACATGGTATGTATGAGTGCTTATCAGATAAACAGAAGTTTCACATTCACAGGTCAACATAGACAGTGTCATGGTCAGGTTCAGGTGTCAACTTGGCCAGGAGGCGGTACCTGTTTGTCTGGTTGGGCAAGTGCTGGCCTGTCTATTGCTATAAGGACACTTCACAGAATTAAATCATGATCACATGGCTACATCCACAGCTGATTCCACTTGTAATCAGCTAAGGGGACTGTCTTCTTTAAGGAGTGACATTAAATCACTGGAAGCCTTTTAAGGAGGATTCAGAAGAGACAGGTTCTCTTCCTGCTTCGGCCAGTGAGCCTCTCCTATGGAGTTCATCCAGACCCTCCATTGGAATCATCAGCTTCACAGCCTGCCCTACAAATTTTGGACTCTATGTTCCCATAGCCATGTGAAACACTTTTATAAATCTTATATTTATGGATATTTCCTGTTGATTCTGTTTCTCTAGAGAACCCTAACTAATACAGACAGTAAGTTGGCTGCTGTGAGCCTCATGCAGCTCACATTGCGGGGAGCCCTTCCTACAGCAATGGTTTAGCTCACACTTGGTCATTTTAACTTTAAGACAGGAAATACTGGAATTTTAGTGTATGTAAGAACTACTGATTTTCTTGTTATTTTATTCCTGGGGTATCTTCAAAGGAATTTTACAGTGTAGTAAACAGCAGGAAGTATGCATTTTCTTACTTACCAAAAACAAAACGAAACAACTGGACTGACATGGAAGTATAGAATTGCCAAATGCTTTGGGCATGGTACAAAGATGGGAGAAGGGAGCAGAAAAGGGAAGTGCACCACACTGCATGGAGGAACATTAAGAGATTTAAAGGTCAAACAAGTAAGATAGGCTAACTATGAAAATAAGTTACAATTAGGGACTCTGTGCCTTTCTTTTGGAATTAAAGAGAGCATCTTGAGCTCAGGCCAGTGGAGAGAAATTGTTGCCTTAGGGGTTCTGTTGGTTGCAGGGATATCAGCCCGGCCTTACATATCTTCCAAAACTGAAAGAGATTCATCCACACTTACTAACATATAAAGACAAATATATACATTAAAAATTTAAAAGTTTCTGGAATGACAGGGGACTCTCAATTCATCTCTAGCTCAGTACTACATAGTTACTTTTATAAGTCTTTCTAGGGAAGAAAACCAAGATGGCTTACTATAAAATGCGTTTAACAATGAAGAACCAATATGCAGAGATGCGAGGGTCACAAAACTGTAGTGAAGAAGACTCCTTCTGCTACAACAAGAGTCCTTAACAATGGATTTTGCTTAATAAGGTGCTGGCCTTGTTTTCTTGACTGTGCCTTGAGGTGATGGTAGCTGGGCTTAGGGCACAGCTCTGTTACAGGTTGCACAAACCTACCTCAATTAGGAAACACAAGCATTCATATTTGGGCTTATGTACCTAGGGTAGCCTCCAACAGAGGTAAGCGAGGGCTATAGGTTTCCTCTCTGCAAAATTATTATCAGGGAGCAGGGTACAGTGAAAGCAAGTCTCAGGCTGGATTGGACTGTAAAATAGTTATTCTGAAATCAGCAGGCACAAAAAAAGTTGAACAACCAGTTCTGTAAATCAGTGAAGTGCCAGTACTTTGTCCTTTTTGGCACCTTGACAAATACCTTGCATAACAGATCTGCTTAAGGCAGATGTGACAAGATTTTAAAAAGCAAAATTCAGTTAAATGTCTGCTCAAGTCAGATGCAAGGATCCTCCTATAAGCTGCGGTGCAGGTCCTGCTCCAAATCCTAAGACTTGGGCAGCCTTCCCAGAGACACACACTATCCCTATTTATGCAAGGGCAAGAGTGTCAGGTATGGTACTTCCAACCAATCCACCTACATTGAACACCTCTCATTTCACCATTGAAAATTCCACCAGCGAAAAGAAATTTTCAGTGAAAATGCTAACAAAGCTATTGGTGTTTATCAGAGGTGAAGATAGAAGAAGTAACTGTAGCTGCCTCTAGATCAGGAGTTTCCCAATAGTCTTTTAAATTCCAACCAACCACTCCTGAGAGCATATTCATTCCTGAGTTCTTCAATATTAACTAACTGCCTCTGGGATAGCAATTAAAAACCCAGAGATAAATATCATCCTTCTTATGCCAAAGTATTTTAAAGTTAATTACAAAACTGTAACATTTTATTATTGCCTTCTATTGCTTCCAGCCAGAACCCAGTTTGGGATTCAGCCTGCAACTGAGCTCCACACTTAACCAAGGCCCCTCTCTCCCTCCTGTCCCTTGGTCTGACGTCTTGGTCAGAATCTGCCCATGATCAAGTGGTGCTGGCCTTGTTTTCTTGACTGTGCCTTGAGGTGAAGGTAGCTGGGCTTAGGGCACAACTCTCTCATAGGCTAAGGAAGTATTTTGCCCCAAGCAACCAATTCCAACTCCAGCATTTATCTCCATAACTCATAAAGGCTCTGATGTTTTTTCATTTGCTGTAAAAGGCAGAGAATGTCAGACCCATTAATACCGGCCAAAGTGTCATCATAAATACTGCATTTGGGGGACCTTCCACATCCATCTAAGATGAAGTAACAAGGAATGGATTTACCCACCTGCTTGGAAAAAAAAGAGCAAAATATATTAAATAACAGTTTTCAACATTAGGCAATAAATGACAGTGATCCTTGAGAGATGGAAAACAAATGACATGACCCTATGTTTGTCCAAAAGTACTACATTGAGAGAATTTTGAGGCTAAGGCACAGGGAAGAGGGAAAATCCAGGTGGAGCCCAGTGGCCTCCATGACTTGAGATAGAACTGAAAGTCAGAAAAATCAAAGTAGCTAGAAGTCACAGAAAAATTACCAGAAAGGAGAGAGCAGTACACACAAAGAGGTCCAGAGCTCTACAGAGGATCCCTCAGGTATTTTTCTGATACATGCATGAAAGGGACTACCTGAGGCTGAAAGAACCACCTGCAAAGATTACAAGGAATAGTGCCCAACACCTGCACATAGCCTGAAATACCTGTTTCCCCCAGTCAGACTCAAGAACATCATGATTCATGGAACAGTGAGAGATATTCAAAGAGTCTTGCCTCAGTAGCGGCAATTTGAGAATTATTAGTCCTACACTAACAAATCTTAAAAGCAAGACGTTAACATTAAAAGGAGCCAAATGCTTCCAAGTAACCTCAGCTTTATCTAAGAAATAAAGCTCAAGAATATTTAAAGGAATGCAAAAATATTCAACAGCAAACGAGATAAAGTTCACAATGTCTGGCATCAAATAAAAATTTACCCATCATGAAAAGAACCAGGAAAACATGACTCAAAATGAGGAGAAAAAATCAATGAATTGAAAGAAAGTCAGACTGACATAGATAATAGAATATGTAGAAAAAGGACATGAAAACACTTATTATATCTCATTCCATATGGTCAAAAAGTTAAGTAGAAACATGGGTGATTTAGAAAAGATCTAAATTGAAGTTCTAGAGATGAAAACATCAATGTTGGGATGAAAAACATACTGAAAAGGATTAATGGCAGAAAAAATATGGTGAAATTGAAGACATAGTAAAAAAACTATACAAAATTAAGCACACAGAAAAAAGGAATAATAAAATAAAGAACAGATTATCAGTGAGCTACAAGGCAATTTAAAATGGCCAAATATACATATAACTGGAGTATCTGAAGGAGACAAGGGAGAGGGTGGCACAGAAAAATATTTCAACCAGTATGGTTGAAATTTTCTAAAAATTAATGAAAACTATAAACCCACAGATTCAAGAAACAAAGCCTGAAGCACAAGAAACATGAAGATAATTTCACCAAGCATATCATAATACAATTTCTAAAAACAGCAGAAGGACACAATCCTAAAAACAGCTTGAGAAAAAAACATGAAGAGAGGAACAAAAATTAAAAAGACGTCATATGTGGTCAGAAAATATAAGCAAAAGAATAATGGAGAAATAAAACTATCAACCTACAATTCTATACCCAGTGAAATTATCTTTCAAAAATAAAGGTTAAATGATGATATTTTTAAACGTACAAAAGATGAAAGAATTCATTACCAGCAGACTCTCTTTATAAGAAATGTTAAAAAAAAAAAAAAGTCCTTTGGGCAGAAGGAAAACAATACTTGTGATAAATAACAATAAAAGCCATTCCACAAATACATTTCCAGGTCAAGACAACATCACTAGTGATTTCTACTAAACATTTAAAGGAAGAAGCAATGCCAAAACTACATGGAACAGTGCAATGTGGCTCAGTGGCAGAATTCTCGCCGACCATGCCAGAGTCTTGGGTTTAATTCCTGGAGCCGGCCCATGACAAAAAAACAAACAACAACTATATGAACCTGCCTAAAAATTGAAGAGAAGGGAATAGTTTCCAACTCATTCTATTAGGCCAAAACTACTCTGACATCATAACCAACAAAAGGACATTACAAGAAAAAGAAAACTATAGACAAATATTCCTTATAAACATAGATGCAAAAGTTCTAAACAAAATATCAGCCAATCACATCCAACAATATGTAAAGGCAGTAAGTAGGGATTATCCCATGACTTCAAGGTTTGACTTAACATTTAAATTTCAATCAATGTACTTACTATATTAACAAATTTTAAAAACAAAACATATGGTCATTTCCTCAAATGTAGTAAAAGCGTTTGACAAAACCCAACATTCATTCCTGATTTAAAAATAAATAAACAATTCTCAGCAAAATAGAAATAGTAGAAGGTAACTTCCTGAACCTAACAAAAGGCATCTACGAAACATTTCCCCCTAACATCAAGTCTGCTCTCACCACTTCTATTTGACATTATATTGTAAGTTCTAGCCAGTACAACAAGACAAAAAAAATGAAGTAAAAGTCATCTAGATTGGAAAGGAAGGAATAAAACTGTCTTTGTTCGTGGACAATATAATTATCTGTGTAGAACAGCCAATAGAAATATATACACACACACACACAGCTGCTAGAAGTAATAAATGAATTTAGCCAGGTTGAAGTATACAAATTCAGTATAAAAAAAATCAATTGCATCGCTCGATTCCCAGTGCTTGCCCATGCAAAAAAAACTTGATTGCATCTCTACACAATGGCAACAAAAAACTGGAAATTGAAAGAAAAAGAAGCAATATCTTTTATAAAAGAATTAAAAATACTAAATACTCAAGGATAATTCTGACAAAACTTTGAAAGACCTATACACTGAAAACTATAAAATGTTATTGAAAGAAATTAAAGAAGACTTAAATAAATAAAGAGATATACTGTGTTCGTGAGAGGAAGACTTAATACCATTTTGATGTCAATTCTCCCTAAAAGGATCTACAGATACTCCAACCCAATTCCAGAGACAGAGTATCCAATCTGAGTCACATGTCCCTTCACTAGGGGAGGTTTGAGCATCTTATTAACAAAGACAACAGAGGAATTTGGAAAGTTTTCTACAAATGAAGGTGGAATTGACATTTGCCATTAAAAGCAAAGGAACAAATGGCCACATTATCAGTTACATATTGTTGTCTAATGGATTTAGTGACCTAAGACAGCAGCAATGTATTATTTCTCGTGATTCTGTGGGTTAGTTGGGCAGTCCCTCTTCTACTTTTGCAGCTATACTTGGTGAAAGGCAGTTGAGCTGGACAGTCCGAGATGGCCACACTCACATGTTTGGAAGTTGGTGCTGGCTGCCCACCGGGGCATCTCATTTCTACACCACATGGCCTCTCATCTTCCCACAGGACAATATTCCAAGTGGACTAAGGCAGAACCTGCCAGGTCCTTAAGCCTAGGTCCAAACCTAGGCTCTGGAACTCACACGTGTCTTCTGCCACATTCTATAGGCCAGAAAAATAAATCACAAATTCTCAGGGTCCTGGGAGCGAAGGAATACACTGCACTCTAGATGAGAGGAAAGGCAAAGTATGCATAAAAAGCATAAATCACAGAAAGTTTGCATACTAGAAAGAGAGGGATTGTAGCCATAATACAATCTTACCAGATCATTAAAATATTGTATTGAATATCTATTCCTCATATATGAAATGGGGGCAGTAATACAAAATTGCTAGGGTTATTATGATAATTAAATGAAATAAATTTGGAATGCCTAACATGTCAAAGAACTTGGTGAAAGGCTGTTATTAACATCATTAAGGACTAAGTCAATGGATAGGCAATTATCAGGGAAGTCTTTTGTTCTAAACTACTGTTGTGCTAAGTAAGCTTTTTTCCCTGGTAGAGGCTGCAGGGCATAAGACAAGGATCTGAGTTTTGTTGTTAAATTTGTTGGGTAAAGATTTGCTGATCCTCTCCTTTCTATTAGCTGAAAATGCATCTGGAATAGGAGAAACATACCTCGAGGTTTTAAATTTGATTTGTCTTCAAATTTTGTATTTACGTTATATGTGTATATTCGTCAATGTCTAGTCAGCGAAACAGAAGCCATTCTAGGAATTTCAAATAGAGGGGATTTTAACATAGGATATGGGTTACAAATGTGTTGAAAGAGAGAGGAGAGAAAAGGGGAAGCTGAGATCATTCAGAGATTAGTAACTGCAGGAAACTATTACCCATCCCTAAGACTAACTAAGCAAAAGAAAAAATGGTTTTATCCAGAAACCATCATAGCTATGTTGCTGAGGCTACTGGAATATCCACTCCTCCTCTTCTGTTGTTGGGACAGCTTTTAAGAAACCTGGAGGCTGAACTCCCACTGACAGTTGCCTGTCACTGATGTCGCTATTTCCAGAGTCACAGCCCAGGAATATTGTGCTGCAGAGGCTGCAAGAGAACCCACTGCTCCCACAGCTATTGGAATTCTGCCGCCTGAGTAGAAGCACATTCACTTACTGCTACCACTATGAAAGCTTTAACAGCAGTAGGAAAAAGTTGGATGCTCCCCTCTACCTGCCTTCGGCCAGTGTTCCATTGGTAGTACCTAAATTGGAAACCAGTTGGCTGGGTAGTCTGGGAAATGCAGTTTGCAGGCTTCCAGCCCTCTATTGAGGAGAGCATGGAGGATGGGAAATGGAGTTGAGAGCCAGCAGAACAAATAACCAGCACAGTACATGGCTTATACACAGATGTTTCACAGAACGTTGATGTGTGTGTGTCTCTCCAGATGTTTTCCATTTGGGTTTGCTCAAAGTGAAGTGAACATGTGTTAAATGTTTCGAAGGTTCTAAGAGAACACTATCGCACTACATTTAACCATCTGATAATCATACCCCTTTTCCTCCTGGCCATTTATTCTTTTACTCCTGAAATTTGGCCTGGGATGTATAAGTGCTGGTAAATACTTGCATTTCTCAATCCACTTTGCAAAACACCAGTGGAATCTTTCTAGCTTCCTTTCTCTTATCCACTTGAAAGTGCTTCATTAAATAACTGATAATACTGTATACATTGTATGGTGGCATCACATACAAAGGGGCAGCAGATTTCTTATTTTCCTTTAAATGGCCCCAAAATAGGCCCCCTGCTTCCTCTTCAAAATAGATGTATAATCACTTATCAACAATTGCACATGAAGTCAGCTGGATCCATGACAGTGCTAAAGATTCCTCTATTGAACTAGTACCCTGAATAGTAGATATTGGCATCCCTGCAAAGTCTCATATTATCAATGCATATGAACAAGAGATTTGAACCTATTCCAAAGCCACATCCTTTCTGGGGCATCAGAGGCCAGCCAATCTGTTTTGGGAGTTGAGGGAAGCATCTAAAGATCAGTAAGAGTGCCAGGCAGAATAGGACAAGAGGCAGATGAGATGTGTAGACATAAGTGCATGGAAACAGAATAGAGACGCCCGGGGGCTGGAACAGCCAGGCACTAACCATAATTGCCTTACTCCTTTGGCCCCCCCCCCCCTTACTTGAGGCTGGCCTGGACTTTCTTTTTTTTTCCAGAACCTAATATAATTCTGAATTTGGGGTCCCCATCAAATGTTCCTGCTCCTTCCCCCATAGCGGCTCCTGTTGCCACAGCTTCCCGGCGTGCTCTGTGGCCTGTTGAGCTCCAGGTGCAAGTTTTCCTCATTACACACAGAGTCTCCCCTTCCAAATGGCTGAAAATACAGCTGGGCAGGGCCATCACCTGGCCTTTAACTAGTGTCCCCAAAGAGCCATCACATCACCGCCCACGCCGGGGATGGCCTATCAATATCTCCCGGCCAGCTGGAGGAAATGGTAACCTTTAATGTCATCCCCAGCATTTTAGGAAAAGTGTGACCAGTAAAGTCAATTTCTTGGATACATCTTGGGATCTGTGAGCAACTATAAAGTAGTAAAGAAGTCAGAGGCCTTGACCAGAATAAAAGGAGACAGCAAACACGTTACAGTTTTCTAAAATCTCCTCCTTTTAAAATTTTGCATCCTAAGACAGTATTTCCTGCCTTGGCAGTTTGTAGTTGTGAAGTTGTGTTCAGACAACATACAACCCTGCTCTCCTCTGAAGAAGGAAAAATGGAAATCCTGAACTACTGGGAGTTTCTGGCTAAACATTTTGTTCTGTCTCAACTCCCTTTCCTCCCGACCTAGTTCTATGAGAGGGAGATCTCAGTGGTTGAACATTTTACACATTTAAACCAAACAGAACTCAGAAACAGAGAAAGACAAGGAAAAGAAGATGACCTAAGCTCATAAAATTAACTATTCTAGTTAGAAAAATATTTTTAAGCACCATTTTACGAAAAAACGTTACTGGGAAGCAGCTAAAAGCATGGCATTGCCACTTGGTGAGGACTTTTGTACAGCTTTTGGGATTACGGGATTGCCCTTCCACCATGTTTCCAAGAGGTGATCAGAAAGGCTGCAAACATTCCAGGGCAATTTCCTTCATTTTCCAACAGGTGCAAGACAGGTCACCCCATAAGAGTTTTTTAAAAAATCTTCCCCATGATGATTTGCAGGTGGTTCAAAGAGAGATCACTTTGTAACTCCCAGGGAACTCTACAGGCAATTTCTTAACGTTGCTTTCCTGTCTTTGATGTTAGTTAGTTCCTCTTTCAGTGGTGGAATACCCCCAGCTGCTACGGAAATCACTTCCGCCCACTCTTCTGGAATCTTCGGCTGCATGGGAAGGGATGGATGGCAAGTACATGATGCTGGGTCTCTGTGCCAACTTAAAGTGTCTAATTCCCAGCCGTGTAAGCTTTCTTGACTCAAGAATTCTTGACTCAAGAATCTACACAGAAACCTGGGGAAACTTCTCTTGTGGAGTGATATTCACACTCCCTCTTCCAGTTAATGCACTGGCCACAATGCACAAGAAGGAAGTCACAAATTTCAATAAAATTCACAACAAAGCATTCTGCCAACATTTAAATCAGAATCATCTGTAGTCCCACGATGTCCCATGCTAAGCCTTCTCCAGCGACATAAACAGCTGCAAGGATATTTGGGACCCACTGCGCACACCTCAGCCCACCTCCTCAGCCGGGATCTCCCGGGAGAGCTGCCCTGGCAGAGCCAGTGGTGCTGCCTCCTGCCGAGAAAAATCTGTCCTGTCCTGGCTTGAGTCCCACCCCACAATTGTTGATGATGCCTCTGTGTTCTCTGCCTAGTGAGGAATCCTCCAGATTTTATGATAGTGTCTTTGGATCTCCTCAAACTGCACTGGAGGAGGCTTTTGGAACTTTCTTCTTGGACCCTAATGATAGGCGAAATAACTTGTCAAAGAGTCGAGGAATCTTTCATCAGAGTCTCTGCTTTTTTCACCAGTTTACCAGACTGAGGCGCCATCCCTATGGACTCGTCACCTTCAGAGCCCAGGGCAGTCAGGAGTAGGGCTTACTGTCTCCACCCAGAGAGAAAATGGGTTTTAATACTTGGAAAAGAATGAACTTCTCCAACCCGCCCTTCAGTAAAAGATCCATTACAATTTCTGATATGCATATTTATTTTCATTTTTTAGATCGCTTCGTGGTACTATCAGGACTCGTGCTGATGGCTGACTCCTTTTATAATTCTCTAGTTGGCCTTGGTGCCTCCCCAAAGCCCTGAGGGCAAGGCTGTGCTACCCAGAGGTGAGGGTGTGAGAGGCCAGTGGCAGAGTCGTCTGGCACTCAGCACCTGGAAAATCACCGTCTTCACCCATCCTGATGATCTGGGTCCATTAAGAGACTTCGATGTAAAAAAAAAAGAAACTTCGATGTGCAGGCCTGTATTTCATTAAATTGTTTTTCTGAATGTAGACTCCAAATAATCTTCCATACAAACTAAATGAATGAGACTATTAACCTTAGCTATGTGATGATTCAAAAATTATTCCTCTGTGATCATATGGAGATAGAAATAGGGTAAGATATTGGGTAATTGGAGCTGAAGGGATGCAGACTGTGCAACAGGACTGGATACAAAAACTCAGAAATGGTCAGCACAATACTACCTAACTGTAATGTAATTATGTTAAAATACTGAATGACGCTGCATGTGAGAATGATAGAGGGAGGAGGGCTGGGGACATAAATGAAATCAGAATG